>JAIPRL010000630.1:0-35407 GCA_025469235.1 Pemphigus obesinymphae
TCCCCTTTCTTTGCTTAGCTTAAGTTTGGCGTCCCCTTTATATTTCTAAATGTTTAATTAAAAGTTGAGACTGAATTTGTTCTTTTGTACATAATATTCAAAAATTAAATAAAAAAAGTTTAAAAAAATGGTATTTAGTTATAAATTATATGCAAGATCTATATTATAGATGCGTAAAAACCAGTTAAGAAAGTTCACTGCAAAATGAAATTCCAAAACGAAACAATTCCCAGTTTCTAAACGTATTTTAAACGATAAACTAAAAATGTGAAACAAAACGAATAATATCTATCTTCCTATAGTGACCAAATCAACAATCATAACTATATATATATATATATATTATATATATATATTATATATATACTATATACTATATTGTACTATAGTAACCGCGGGGACAGACGAACACAACGGACACATAAGGTGTCCAAACTCCAAACTTGTGTTTTTAGAAACCCAAAATGAACTTCTAGTAAATTATCAGATATTATTATTTATTTATTTATTTATTTATTTTTTTTTTATATACATTTTACTGTACCTATTCCATAATATGTGCATGCGAAAAATTGCCGATCTTCGGGCCCGAGATATATAACTGAATATTCCGTGGAAAACTCACGACCATATTGCACGGTAAATATTTCATTATATGCGCACACACAATGAAAATTCATATTCCCCGTTGAAACGAATTCGTAACTGACTTAGCATAATCGACAATCGATCGACCGAAACCGAATTGTACACGATCGGACGCAAATACGCGCACACCAGGATTTATCGGTAACGAGTGTATGGACCGTGGACAAACGGCCCATGCCTATTGCCGATTCATACGTGCGTTACACTTGTGTGTTGATCGGAGTAATACGAATATACTTATTATATGAATATATAATATATCCAAAGAGTATCTAATGTACTCGGCTTATAACCGCCGCCGAATCGTTTACACGTACTTTTTTTTTCGTTCACACGAAAACTGTTGTGGTTCTCTGTAACGTATTGATCGAATCACCTACATTAGTGTAGACTATATATGTTTTGCATTTTTTCCTACATTCATACATATAGACTATTTGCAGCCGACAATTATTGTTTGCTGTGTGAAAAAAAAATATATCAATATAATATGCTTACGTCGTGTAATGATAATAATAATTTCCGTAGTATATGTGTGTGTGTGTGTGTGTGTGTGTGTGTGTGTAAAAAACGCGTATACGAGTACAGTATAGTATATATAATGAATGAACGCGGCGGGCCAGCGAGTTTTTATGATTTTCATCGAACGCGACAATACACACCACACAATATACAGAACATGTCAAACAGTATATATTTGATTACTAGTCATTGATCACTAATTTGCCGTTTACAATCAATCAGGTACGTCATAATATATGTACATAATATAGTCAAATTATAATATTAGTAGACATCATTTACGAGTACCATTACTACTTAAGTGCGCAACACACTCACGTATACGTATTATAGCTGATGTATGGCCTGCATGTTCAATCCCCGATTGTTTTATTTTTGTATTTTTATATTACCTATATGTGTAGATACATAGATGTAAGACTTTTAAGCATTTTTTAAATGAACCCTGTTTTCCATTACGATAACATTTTGAAATTAATAATAATTACGATTTATAATATTATAATGTAAAATATAGTAGTGGAAGCCCTCTGCTCGTCGGATAGGATAGTAGTGGATATATTGAATATGAAATCAGTGATGAATTTCTTTCGATAAAAAAAATATCGGAATGAAGCTCAGACTTAACACTTCAAGAAAGCTTATTTGGGCCGCTCCAGTGGAACACATCTATAGAGATTCTGCTGAAGGCTATTCTCCCTCCTTACGCTAGCATTCAGGTCTATATTGATGATATCGTCGTCTCGGTAATGAATTACGGTTACCTATATGAGTATGTGATGATGCTCGTGGATTAAAGTTTTTGACGGAGAAGTCTACGGCGATTGTGAGGAACGGAAAGCTACGATTCCATTCGTACTGGACAAGATTACGACGACTGACGAGGCGACACGGTACCTCAGAGTTATTTTCACTGGAGCGATGATCCCGTGTCTCACATCCAACATATCCGAAACAAGGACCAAGGATTGCTCTTTAGTTAACCAGGTATACACGAGAACAATAATACGATGAAAGACGATTCGGCTAAGAGACTGTACCGTGAGATAATCGTTGCAATGATGACCTACGGTTTAGATTGGGCTGATCGCTTAAACATCAGACAGCTGGCATCCGTGGTAGTGGGGTAACGGCTAACCCGTGATGACCACAGCATACAGCTAACGTGAAGCTGCAACGTGGGGTGTTATAACTGGGGAGTTTCCACTAGACTAGACTTAGAGGCCAAAATTTAGGCAACGAGAGACAGGGGTCGCAGGTGGGTAGATCAAATGATAGCCACGACAACGGATGATACCACAGATTTTGCCCATTATAATATGTTTTATATATTTTTTTTTATATGTACCATTATAATTATTAATTACTATATTTTACTTTTTAATTATTTGCATTTTTACAAAACATTTTTTCAATAATCATTATACCTATATTTATACAAATTATACATATTATGGTTTCAATTATTATTTGTTTTTTATATTATACTTTTAATAATATAATATATATCTATACCTATATACTATAATTTCACCAAAAACTATATTTATGGATAAATCAATAAAATACTAGAAAATAAATACTGAATAATTTTAATACACAGTAGTATTATTATTAAAGTAGGACCGTGTAAATATTGGAATCCGTAGTGCAAATGCATGCTAAATGTTGAGCGAAAATATTTAGATATATTGATATTTTCGACCGGGCGGTGCTGGCGTAACGTAAGCACCGCCCATAAATTTTGACCGTATTTAATATACTTAATATTATCGTGCAAATTTTGAAACATGTCATGAAAATTCGTGCTAATCGCATGCTAAATAATGGAATAAAAATATTTCAATTTTTCCGAATGGGCGGTGTTGGCGAGCAACTATACGTACGTGGTGGAATTGATTTTGCGGTGGTTCTCTGCGGACAGAGAAAGTGGTAAATAAGTCGTCCCTGGAGGAGATTTTCCGATAAAAATAAATCCCCCGGCCAAAGACGGCCGTCATATCCCGGGCATGGGTCTGCCATACCCGTCCGGTTCGTCGACGAGAGATGCACCTAGACCAAACCTAGGAAACTCTGGATTATAAATAACCGTAGTGCTTAAATCTTGGCGGGACGTTACCACGGTATGGCACTCATCTACAAGGATACACGATCTATGAACATTTCCGGAAAGTATATGATAGTGGTGGTGACGGTGAAATTTTGGCCGTTATTAATCAACGCTCGGGCCGTAATACGGAGCTGAACACTAGAAAACGGTCAGACCGGGCAGTATCCTGAAATTACGGAACAAAACGGAAGGCAGACACGTGTACCTAATAATATTTTCCCGACCACGATAAATTTCCTATTAGAAAGATCTTTACCCGAAAATCTTACACGACTCCCACCTAAAAAAGTGTCATACTGTCATGCACGTGCACAAAAAAAAAAACAAATCAAATTTCAAAATTGTACGAAATCTACTGAAAAGTCTTAAAAAAATTGTATAATTGTAACCACGTCAACATATCGCTATAGTAAATAGCGAAAATTTCAAGTCCCTAGTATTAAAATTTCCAATTTATGGCAGTTTTCGGTCATTCTCTAGCGTAAAGAAAAACTATCGAGAAAATCGAAAAAAATATCTTTAAAACATCAACTAGAATGAAGCTATTTGCTCGAAAACCACTACTTAACTCCTTTAACCCAAAAAGGTGTATACATACCTGTACATACAGTGGCGTGCTTAAAAACCTTTTTTTTTTTTTTGAGGAGAGGCGAGGATTAATATTTTTTTTTTTTTATGTTTACCTACATTTTTATTTAACTTTATTTATTCTCTAATAAATTCGATTAAATTTAGAGGAAAACTTCTGCATACGTATATAAATATATATACAATTTTATATAATTCGGTATCCACGTATCCACGACAAAATTAAAATAATTTTCCAATGTATAACAATTTTTTGTTAAGATTGTTAGTTTTCCGTTACCGACTTTTACGTAAACTACTGAGAAAATCAAAAATATCATCTATTATGTACAAACTAGAACGAATTTTCGATCAGAATGCTGTATACCCAATAACCTACTTAATTCCTATTCTAAAAATATATACTTACATACATACATACATACATACATACATACATACATACATACATACATACATACATACATACATACATACATACATACATACATACATACATACATACATACATACATACATAAATACATACATACAAACATAAAAAATACACATCATTTAAAACTAATACATACCTATGCTCAGAATCGAATATAGTAGACATAAAAATTTAACTTTTACACCAATATTTTCATATAAAGTTTTTTTTATATAATTTATAATACAAATGCAATAATATTATTATACCAACCTATTTATGAAGCTTGGTGCAAAAAGAGTCAATATGACATTTTAGTAAAATTTAAATTATTTTAAATACTTTTACTAATGTACTATATTATTTTTAGTAGGTAACAAAAAGGCCATCGACTCTGTAAACTGTATAATAGTAACACATACTAGCATTTAATAGATAACTATTACATACTATATAGCAGCTAGTTATGAACTTTATTATCAATAATGTCGATGAGCTTATAACTATAATAATTATTTCTCTGTAATGTTATTGACTTATTATCTATTTAAAAATATATACGAATGAGTGAACTTTAATTTATTTTACATTATTTAATAAATAATAATATAATATGTATATAATGCACGAAATTGTATAAAAATAATTTTTAAACACATTTATAACCTCGAAAAATGTGATCGATATAGGTAGTAGGTACCATATCATTATATTGTTATAATATATCATAGAAACTAACTAGGCTATGTATATTGATTACAATTTTAAATAATCGTTTGTATATACTAATTAAGATATTATATATATATATATATATATACATATTCCTATATATTGGTACATAATTGTTTTCGAAATTCCAAGATGACGTAGTTATGATTTTGTTGTGACTTTATATTATATTATTGATAAGATCAATCCTTGACTGGCCAAGGTTATACACTGTACAATATATTTTTAGTTAATAACCACACTTTGGACTCTCTTCAAATATATATATATATGTATACATAATCACATTCAAACACGATTTTAATTAAAGAAATGTTAGTCGGTACATATAATATGTCCTATAGTTACCAGTTCTTACAACAATAATTATGTGTTAATATGAAATATTCTGTTATTTTACTGAGTTCTTAACTTTTAATATTCAAACAATAGATTAAAAATTCTGGACTATATAACACACATAGATAGGAACTTATAAGATATAGTTGTATAAGTCCAGTTTAAACTGTAGTTTGTTAAAAACATAAGTTTAAATTTTCAATCTATAAGTTAAAAAATATTAATGTTCCACTGCAATTATTATGGAAGTTTATCCAAATTTTTTTTAACGAGATTTAACAATATAATATTAAATATAAAAGTATTTTTATGGTTGTCCGGTCCACTATTTATACCTATAATTTATAAATAGATACCAAATGGCCTATATAGCTATATATTATATATCATATAGGTAGTTATCATAAGGTAAACACTCTTATTATTTTTATCCACAAAATTAAATCTGTACTATTATCAATAAATATTTAAAAATGTTTTTTTTAGTAGATACTTGTCACTTTATGTCTTTGTCAGACTTAAATAATTATTACTACCTAATAAGTCGTAAATTTCTCAATTCTATGTATACCTGCCTATAGTGTCTCTACTTTAAAAGTATATTTCTGATTTCATAATATACCTACTATGTATTTTTTCAAACCATCAATTATACAGTTTTAGAACCTTTTTTTTAAACCAATAATAAGGATTTATAGATATGGCTATAGATAGGAAATATAGCAATGTGTTTTATTATTATGTTCTTTGCAGTTTTTAAGTACGCTAAATTCTATGCTGTAGCGTTTTTCAGCGCAATTCCATATGAGATATTATGTATCTATATTAACTAGTTCACAGATCTATAATGTGAAGTCCAATGTTCACATCATATTTCACCTCTATAGAAATGATAAAAAATGTCAAAGTCTTTAATTATCACATATTCGTTACAAAACGATTTTTTTTTTTTTTTAAATTAGATAAGCATATTCGAGTAAACATCTCCGACTGTTCACAATTTATCGATAAAATTATACATGTACATGCAATGTATATAAATATGTATATCAATTTACTGTACGCGTAGGTACTGTAGTTCATATTATATCAATATACAATGAAAAATTATATACTATAAAACCTACTGTATAATACTATTTTCAAAATAATGCACATGTGATGTATCTTATGCAGTGATCGAATTGGAAAATTAGAAAAAGGGTACTCTCGGGCTTTCAATAAATGAGCGTTCCCTCAAATTATATATGTAACTCGTATACTGTAAAAAATAATTAATAAGGGTGCTCTCAAAATATTAAAAAGTAGAGGTGCTCCATCCCCCTGTTCATCCCTCCCCCCGAAATCGAGCATTGAATTCTTATGTATATTATATCACATATGGGATCTCCAAATTTACGGTAAAAATATATTCAAAAGACAAAAAATGACGAATGAAAATAATTTTAAGTTGTAATAAGCATATGCGCCTGTAATAGACAGAAACACTAAAACTATTTAATACTCTCATTTCTCGAAAATAAAATATATATAAGATCTGAATATAAAATTGATCTATTCCATAAACTATATATCCATTTTGTATGATATAATAATAAGCAATATCTATATAACTTTGAACCTCAAGTATTTGTTATCTTATAGGACAAAAAATAATTATATATTTTTATTACTTATTACTACATTATTACTTTTTTTTGTTGTTATCTATCATTATTATGTTCATTCATATATTACGAGTATATATATATTAAAAAAAGATAAATATATATTATGTGTATCACAATATATATATTATATAGTTCAAATAATATTACACATTACAAGATTAATTTTGGACAGTAATACTAGCATTTTTCAACGGCGCCTGGCCACGTCGGCGAAACGACGATTACCGATTGGGCCCTCAAACAATTGGGCACCCTTGATATTGAGTTTGCTATTTATTATTAGGTATTAATTTCGGTTTCTACTAAAATCAGAAAATTATTTTATATTTTAAAATATATTATAATAAACGCGTATTAATTATATAGTGGGTTCAAACGGTAAATTATAGGTAATATTAGTTTGAATGCAATAAAAAGGAAAATAAAGTAAATACAAGATTATATTATAGCTTTAAAATGAAAAATATTAAAATACCTATATAAATAATAAAATAATATTATAATAATACTGCAGTTACATAGGCGTTTAATGTTTATTAAAATCGAACACTATAAATTGATCTCGAAGCTCGGAAAACAAAAAATAATATAATATTCCGTAGGGACAATGTTAAATGATGTACATTTGAGAAATTATTTGATAAAGTAATTTTGAAAAAATCAAATGTATCTATTAATAAAAAATCAAGTTATCGTAACTGATTAGCAGAACTTAAACAATATAATAACAATATAATTAGTAAATATAATGATAATAATTTCATATTTCATCAAATTTACTTTTATAAATTAATTTTCTTAATTTTTTTAATTTTTTTAATGTATTTCTAGTTTGTAAAAACAATTTAGAAATATTTCAGAAATAACTTTGTAGAAACGTTTTATGATTAACATTTTAATATTGTATAAACATTTTACATTTTATATAACAAAAATATTTAAAGCGTCAATGAAATGTTCACTATTGAAATATGTCTAGCTGCACCTACCTATAAAATCTTACTGAAACAATTATAATTTAGTAGTGTCACTTTATTATTTAATCAATAATTATAGAAACACTATTTAAATTATTAATGGAAGCAATTTCATCTATCTCACATTTCTACATAACACACTAACATACTAAAGTTTATATTGTCTTGAAAAATATTTTGTTTTTGAAAATGCATTTAATAATTAATTTTCTTTAAATTGAAATATAACATTTCAAAGTGTAGGCAATATTTAAACTTATATAAATTGTTATTTAAACGTAATAAGTAACTAATTTTTTTTAAATTAACGTTCATATATGTGACTAAAAGTATAATGCCCAAATGCACATATATAAATATGTATAGGTATAATAAATAGATACCCTACGGGGTTAAAATATAACTATTTTATGTAGGGTAATTTTTTTAATTAATTTAATCATTACGGTCTTATGAATATATATGTAATATATTCATTGTGCAATTTAAGTTAAAAAACAATGTCCCAGGAACTTATAATTTGTTTTACATAAATATAACATCCTACCGCGATGTCTATAATAATATGCTGTTAAGAAAACGTTTCATTGAAGTATAATTTTTAAGATATATATATATATATATATATATATATATATATATATATTTGTTATTTTTAAGAAATAATGATTTTTCCAACTAATCGTATTAACTTTTATATAAATATCAATAATTATATAATAACTATAGGTATAGATTATTATATATTACATTATCAATAACTCGAAAAAAAATTGTAAACCTTAAATTTAGTGTTATTATAGGTGTATATACTACACTAAAATGTTACTCTTATTATTCTAATCAATTCAATAATATAATGAAAATTAAGTAAATTAAGTATTAATTAATACATAATACATATACATATGTGATATAAATAGGTATAGATAATATCACTCTATTGTAATTCCGTGTTGTTATATATCTATATTATTGCTTATTATATTTAACCCATATAATATACCTACCTAATTATTTTTATTTGTATTTGTATTTTTTTTTTTAGACATTTAGAGTTATAGTCTTGAATAGGTTTATCTACATATGCAGTATTATGTGAAAAAATATTGCTAAAAAACTATAGCAAATTAATATATAAACGAAATTGTAATAATGTTTTCATTATTCTATTATAAAATTAATAGATAATATTATTACCTGGACCAATCTATTATTAATGCAGTTTTTGTATCCGCAGACATGTTGTACAGTTATAATATATTATGTATAGTATTTTCCACGTAGGTTATAGTACTTTATGCGAAACAATATCGAGAAATTCGTTATGAGCAATTAGTGCAAAACTAGGTAGGTACACTGCGGTTATATAGTTATAGCAATACAATAGTACCATGGTTATATACGAGTGCATAACAGTGGTATATATATATATATTTATATAGGTAAACAGATCGCGGAGTTTCCAGGAACTTTACATACAACATAATTCCAAAAAAAAAAAAAAAAAAGAATCATACTGCCAGCTGTTTCGTAACGATTCAAAGTTTTCGAAAAAAACGACTTATTAGGTTAAAAGTTAATTTGAAAAAAAAAGTAACAAACGTCTTGATTAAAATTAACTTAATTTTAATTTTTAACTCGTTAATACCCAGCCTTGTGTATAGGTGTGTCAAATAAACCGTTGTTTTACAAATTTTTTTATACTCTATTTCTTGCAGCCGCTTGAAAAATGTGAACTTTAAAAACGTCAACGATAACCATTTGAATTCTACAGGTAAAAAGCGTTAATAGTATAACAGATCTAATATATATTAATATTAATTACACATTGCTCGTAAAAATAAATATTTCATACGTAAACCCCATGGCCAATACACTTAGGAGGTATATATATATATATATATGACTACATACCTATCTAATACAAAATTACAACGAATGTGTGTATTTAAATTTATGTTTCAGCGATTTAAAAAATAGAGGAATTCGATTAAAAAAATAAAAGTGTTAAATTTAAATCAAAATATATAGGTTTCGTAAATTATATCTATACAATTAAAGGTTCGTCTTTTTTCAAACTATTACTATTATATTACGTATATATTATTATATGTATCGTTTTGAAATATATTCAAACCAAGTCAACATTATAATTCAAGAAAAGTTAACATTAGAAAATCGTACCTTATTATAGGACTGCAACCCTGATAATAATATTTATATATTTCATTGTTTTTTCTTCCTATTGAAATGATTAATTAATTTAGTTGCAGTGTTTTAAGTTATTTTCGGGACAATTCGAGTTTAACAAATTAAAAAATAGCTTGTATAGGTACCTATACATACATCCTTGTTAAAATATAATATATTATGTTGATGTTATACGAAAGAGTAGGAGAATATCTCTTGGTAAAACTATCACGAATCTATATATGATGTACATTATGTACATACAGTGGTGTATTTACGTGGGGAGAGGATGCACAGGGTTTCATTCCCCCAAAGGCTTTTTTTGTGGTTATTTTAAATTGTTATAATAGAAAATTTTAATTTGTCAAGATTCAATGAGTATGAGTAATATTAGTAAATGCGTGTTGACACGTCTTAACAGTTTATAATAACGATAAGTATAATGTTATAATATTTAATAAATTAATTTAATCTATGAGTGGATACACTGTAGTTTCAAAATTTTCTGTCAAGGGCGTGCACAGCTGATATATATATAACGTGCGTACAATAAGAGCCATGGAGGTAAGATCATTATTATCATAATTTCTCAAATATTTCGTTATTGTATGATTTTTATTAGGCGTGTTTTCTCGATTACCCCAGGTTATGTTATTTTGTCTTATCTATATTCTATAACCAAACATATAATACCTAACCATTACATTTGATCGGTTATAAATTATTATAACCAAAACTGATTGTTTATAGAATTCAGAAACCAAATTATATTTGGTTAATCGCAAAAACACGCCTTGTAATTATTATTTTAAATAGTTAGTAGTTATCAGTGTCGTACGGTATGTTATAAATACATTTAATATTAACGGAAATTGTTCGACCAATAAATGAAAGCAATGGAGACCATGAAAAAAATATATAAAAGCTGTTGATTCGTATTTCAAAAGAATTGACAAAAGTAAGAAAGTGTTACAATTTACACCATACAGCACGAAAGACAAAATATATAGGTAGTTGATAGAATTATTAAACTAAATATTTTGAACTTATAACTTTAAAAAGTTATTCATTAAAGTTTATTTATATGTTTTATAACATTTTTAATATATGCATTGCACCTAGAGACTATAGAGCCCAAAAAATATTAAATTAAGCTAATATATACTTATATTAACTGTGAATATAAACATGAACTGTTTTTGTTTATTAATTTTTCTTTTACTGCTGGAAGCTTAAAATTCTTTATTCATCTACTAATTTACCATTATTTATTTACTATTCAATTTTTTTCACTGTAAATTGTGAATCTATATTGTAGCTTGCATTAAATAATAAAAACTAATAATATAATAATATAATAATTAAAACTGCACTACCTATATTTATATATAGGTAGTTTAATTTAAATAATAATAAATTTATCTCTATATTACACCTATATTATCTATCATCTATATTACATTTTAAATAAAGTAAGTTATAACTACAATGTATTTAGTATTTAGTAAATATTTAAATTAAGTGTTAAAGAAAGACATAGAGAAGGTATTAGAAAAATAAATAGGTTTTGAAATCTAATAAATCCAAAAATGTATAATAATTTATTATGATTATGTAAATGTTATACATACTTATATATAACAATGTACCAACCTATACTTTATAATATTGAAAATCTATTTAAATATGTAATTAATGAAACTAATTTAATTTATATATACTTAGTTATCTCCAATATTTTCTAATTATTACTTAAGTGCTTTCATATTTCATGAATTTATTTATTTATTGATAGGAAATTAAATTTTATTCTATAATATAGGTACTATTTGTCTACTTACATAGGTATCTACTTATTATATCTACTTTTATTTGAATATGTATAAATTTTTAACGATAAGGTAGGTATTTAATTTGTAAAAATATGTTATTAATGGCATAAGTTACACAGAAAAAAAAAACTATATACCTAATTAAATATAAAGTAGTATCAACTTGAATTTTTTTATTTTTCTCTGTTGCCGCAAACTGATACATATTGGCACATATTAGTCAATATTAGTGGACTTAAAACCATAACTATGGGTTTTAGGCTATAATTTATAGAAAATAACATATTGTAGTGGTGAAACTTGGTGTAGGTTTATGTGAATATGATTACATCCCCCCCCCCCAAAAAAAAACAGTTGGTAATACGCCACTTTATAAATATATTATAATAGTATAATGTATATATAATATAAAAAATAGCCACTGCACAATCATATACATGCATACATGAGGGAAGGAGCTAATATTTAGTTAGCTAAATAGTTTTATATTATTTCACTAATCCACTAATCAGTAATCACTATATTAAATATATTATAAATTGGATTTTTAAAACGTTTAAAAATATTTTTGCTTTTATATATTTTTATTGTGTCTTTATATAATATACTCTAATTCAGTTCGAATATCGGTTATATAATGTTTTACCCATAATATACATATATAATAATTTATATTGGTACCTATATCAATATCATGATAGGTATTACAATTTATTGTATACCAACCTATATAATGTGTAGTAGATATAGTACCTAGGTATATATATATATCAACTAAGTTAGTTTTTCCTATACTTTCGATTTAACTGTTTTAAATATTATTTAAAAATTTAAAACCGTGAAAAGTAATTTTTAACAGATACAATACTATTGAAACTTAAAAAAAAAATAGATTTTTATCTATGTATAATTTATCATTTCCTATATAATATCGTGTTGTACAAAAACGTGATAATCGCACACTTTGAATCACACAATACGCATATTATTATCATACAGCAGTATAGTATAGTGTATTGTACCTACATCAATATGAACATAGGAGTATAGTATATATAATAATAAAAATAAAAATATAATAATATATTATAATATACTCTGCAGGTTTTATACACGTGTGGTTACATTTATCCACATAAATTATATATATCTATACATAATATATAAGATAATTCGAGTATATATGTATGCGCACCTATATATAATATATTATATAAATCATAATAGTTTAATTTAATATTTTACGAAGTGAACATTTATAAAGTCGAACGGATTTTTATAATTAAGTTTTTATAAGTGCTGATTATTTTTCATTGATTTAGATTTTAGACCTATAAAGCCTTACAAAATAAAGGTTACTTAGCATTTTCCAATTTTAAATCTGAAAATATATTAAGATTCTGTAAGTTCTTTGTACTAGAAAAAATGTTTATATTAAAGAATTTTTACAATTTTACCAAACACAATTTAAAAAGGGGATTTATAATTTTTGAAAATGCATTAATTTGTATAAACCTTTGTCATATGAAAATGACACATAATAAAAACAAAATTATTTACAACATTCTCCAGCAAAAGACTTGGAGAATTATTTATATTAATACGTTCTCAGAATTAAGATGGAAACATTGTAATTAGGTACCTATAGGTAGTATAAAAGTACCTGCAGCCCTTAATGTTGTCAGGATTTTTGGTCTTTATATATAGGCGTCTTTTCATAATAATTATTAATTATTCATTATCTACTTCGCAACAACAATAAATTGTGTTACCGACATATACTCGTATAGGACTATAGATATAGATTAAAATTACGTTTTAAATTTATTTAAAAAATTTTCACACGTTAGATTTGAATTTTTCTCGATATTTTGAGAAAATATCGTCTGTGCACGACACCTTAAAACTGTCGTGTTCAATATACGTATATGTACCCGTAATATGTATTAAATTAACTGTACTCTGTACGACTATATATTGTTGTAAAGGCATAGGCGTAGTATAATTTATCATGTATAGCTCTTGTATATTATATGCCTACTATAATAATATAGCAGCAGTGGTTTGTGCAGGCGGCTGTCGTCGCCACTGCAGCATGCACCTACCAACAAACAGCGAGCGTCAGACCACCGTCGTATTAATTTTTTACAATTATACAGCAGGAGAAGGCCATGGGTAATAGAACACGGTTCCTCGGCGTCCATCCTTGTCGTATATAGATATATATATATATATATATACGTATTATGTGTGCATAGTGTATATATAGGTACCTATATATATATATATATTATGTATTATAGTTGCTCTAGATGAATTCATCTCGTCCTTCACATATCGTTCATCCGAGGGTTGAGCATTGTTGTCGGATTTAGACGTGCATTTTACATTTATATATACATATAAATTCATACACATGAATAAGTGTTGGATTGAAATGTTCTTCTTCGTGTACATAATGTATTTTTGTGTATTGTTCATATCGCGTAGGAGGTTCATATATATATATATATATAAATATTTACTTATTATATATGCTTACATATAATTTACAGTAAATAATGCTGCAGTATACCTATATAGTACAACACCTAAATAATTGTAGGAAGGAATGTTCTTCATAAATAGTAATAGTATAACTACAGCTTATATAGGCGTATACCTATATATATACCAACATATTTTTATCGTACAAGTAAAAAATAGCCCATGTAGCTAAAGAAAAAAAAAAGTTCATGAATATCAACGTAACCTTTAACAAGCGTATAGCGATATCACAGAATACCTATAATATACTTATAATTATAATATAGTGTTTTCAGTACCTAGGTATCTGTTAGTAAAAATGCGATGCTCCGTTTATGCAACAAATATGGTAAACCTGAGAATAGCTGTAAGCCCGGTCGACTAATTCACAGAGTATATATATATATATATATATATATAATTAAGGTATCTACTATATAAATTCAATATTATATTACGGTAAACATATTCAAATCGTTGGACTCCCGAAATATTTTTCACAATTTCAGTACATTTTTATTGTGTGCAAATCTATACGCTTGGGCGAGTGCTGAGCGAAGTGAGGTTCGAGTTCGTATATATATGTAAATCAGAGAACAGTATATATTATATAATAATAGACTGACCGACTTATTCACGGATTACCCTGCACATTATCCACCGAAAAATTCTACGCAGTTGAAAGACTATCTTCTAGAAAGCGAACGCCCTTTTAGTAACTTTAAAAATAACCGACTTTTATGAATCCCTACAATTTATAAATACATAAATATAGTATATGGTATAGGTGTACTGAAAATGAATCGCACCACTCAATAGCAGTTTAAATTATTAGGTATTAAAATTTTTTTTATCCTTAACAATCACTGACTATTACAAATCCCTGTAGGTATACGTATATACTGCAAATTTAAGTATATAGATACACGAGTTGCACTCAAAAGGTGTCGCACTTAATAGTTGTAGTATAATAACTATACATACTATTGCAGCTCAACCCATTTTGATAGATCTTTTTATTGTATAAATATATATATATATATATATTATATAACTAAAAAGAAATATTCGAATATCAATGTAACCGATACCTATATATAGCCTATATAGGTATAGCTAAAAAGAAATGTTCGGATATCAATGTAACCTTTAACGAGCTTATTATATAACTCATAAATTGCCCCTCCCGTTCAGGACCTCTGTATCCGCCTCTGGTCAGCTGACCCATGAGTTAATATTTTCTTGATGAAATTGACCTCTCTTAAGCTTAAAATATATCTATTTGCTTTTTATTATATAAGAGTGAAAATCAATGAATGCGAATTTATTTACTTTTTTTATCACCTTTTTTCTGACGTGATTAGTTAAGAAAAATGGCCTTATGAAATTGTCTGCCCCCATCACTGATTACAGTTGTCTGCTGCACTGCTATACAGCACTGCATAATATATAGGTATATATATATATCACACTTGTATCTATATATCACAATATACCTATAAGTTGAAAATTTCATTGTAAAATTAGAATAACATATTAAATTTTAATACACAAATATATTTAATTCTATTAAGAATATTTCTAATTTTTATTTGCATATTATGCAAAAATATAATATAATAAACACGCATCATTATAATATTGATTATTATGATAACATATATTAAATATATATAATTATATAGCTAAGGATATAACAATTATATTATTTTTAATATTTTAAATGGTTATTTAATACTACATATACTACTAATACTATATACCTAGGTATAAACATTAACCATAATATAATAATATTACCTATATAATTAATCTAAATAATACCTATGTAGATTTATAGGTACATCTTTCTGTATAAAGCGTATATACATCGGTATACTTAGTACCTATATATATATATATATATATACCTCATGGTGTGTTATTCATTCATTTTATCCATTCATTGAAATATTCACTATAGTGTATATTAATATTATAGCGTGCGATGTTATAGCGCCGGATATTCGTTTTAAAATCAATCAATTATTTGTTTCTACTTCATTAAGACGTCCAACATAATGATTATTGGGCTTTTAATAAGTTATGCCTACCTATATGTAATTGAATATGACATGGCGCGTGTCTAATAATCTATATAATGGCATTAAATTTTTACTCTAAAAAAAAATGAATTACGCATTAATTATATATAAATTGTATAATATTACATACATATAGGTACATATATACATAATATTATGTACCTACATTTGTATTTTATTATTAGGTGGTCTAAAGACTAAAAGAGCAATATTGAAATATCGAATAAATTCAAAATTGTATTCTTATTTTTCAATTTTAAACTCTTTAAAAACTATACAGTCGACGATTTATGAGTTCTAAAAATCAAATAAAACAGCAGTGTATTATTTATTCTATTCGATCTATATAATATAGTATCTAACAATAATATAATCTGTAGATACATGTTCGTTTTATGTTTTCGAAATATGTTAAGAAAATGTAATTAACGAAATAAATATTTTATAATAAGCGTTCATATCAAAATTAAATAATAATTAAGATATCTGTGAAAAACGTTGGTTGGTATATACGGAGAAGTATTGATTATGACTGCAGGTCAACTATATATATATATATAATATACTCACATAAATAGGTTTATTAACTGCACTATATTAACTGCAATATTGTGCCTATATAGAGTAATATATGTTATAAATTATAATATGTAATTAACAATAGGCATATATAGTGTCTAAATAATATAGTTAGGACTTGCAACAAGGTGTAGGTTATCATAATCTCCATAATATATGTTATGATGATCTGATGATCATTTATGAGAACTGAATGAAGGTTAACCTCTGAAACTTTTTTTTCTCATATTTTATATATCTATTATATATGGTTACTATTGCAGTACTTAATACAATATATAATGCAACTTATTTATAAATTCACAAATCACAAATGTCTGTACACATTATGTGTATATTGAAAACCCAACTATATCTGTGTATATAGTGTACATCTATCTGTGTATATAAATAGTATCAATCTACATTTGGGATTAAATTTATAATCAATTAATTTTTTCCAATCGCCAAAAGGCAAATTCTTCGCCTGCAGATATTTCTGTCACGCCGTTTGTAAATATGGTGCCTATAACCATATATACTGCGGAGTTCTATAAACCTACACACTACAGGATATATATGACTATATATTGTGCGTATATAATTAAAACGAGCGAAATCAATAATAATTGATTATGTTTTATTAATGACGCCCACTAGCTGTTGTTTTTTTTTTTTTTTTTCTGTATTAACGACAAAACTGTCCAATGATTGAACACGATTATGCGACAATAAATAATTAACAATCAGGGCCGTTCCAAGAGGGGAACTCTGGAAAACTTAAGTCTGGGAAATGAACTTCTGAAAGTTGGTAAATGCACACATAATTAGTCGCGGGTAAAAGTAAAAAAAGTTTGATGACCTTTTCTTTTGTTTATTATCACGTTTTAAATTAAGTATTTCGGATTTAGTCGTATAGTATTTAGCCGGAAAATGTATGCAGCAATGAAGTAGTATCTATTTTTCGGAATTTTAAGTTCGCAAATTGGAAATTATTCAGTATCTATTTAATTGGCAAAATGGGAAAAAAAATTGATGACTTTTTTTTGCTTATTATTTTTAATTTTGAAGAGAAGTATTATAATATTATTTTTTTACATTTCACCACTCCCCCCCCCCCCCGACATCATAAATATTTCTTCGGGACGGCTCTGTTAACAATTACTGGGTATCTATAATGTATTTTATAAATGTCGTATAAACCGACAAATCGTAATTTATTCTTTAAATATTCATATGGTTGTGCATTAAGGTATTTTAAATTCATTCAAACTAGGACATGCGGGTAGGTGGGTATAGCTGTGTATAAGTCTGCAAAGGCGAATTTTGAAAATTTTTTTTTGTTATTTGAAAAGTATAAGATTGATTTTTTATTTTTTTTATGCATACTTGCCATTTTTAAATCAATTTTTCGTCTTTTAGGAAACAACCTTTATTTTAAATTTAATTAAATTTTTTTTTTTTTGCTTAAGTAGATGGTATTAACTTAATTTGTAAAATTATTTTCACACGATTACCACACCCCCTCCCATTAACAAGCTTCAGGGAGATCCGCCACTAGTATAGGGCTGGTGAGAAAGGGGGTTTAAGGGGTCGTGGTGACCCTTTACTCAAGAAATAAATTGAACAAAATTTACCGTTTTGAAGAATCATTTCGGAATTTAGTCGGCTAAATCAGAAATAGTTGATGACCTTTTTTTGCTTATTTATACCGTTTGAAGAATCAATGGCGGTCCAATTTTTATATTGTATATTTCACTCTATACTTTATATGATTTATTATATATAATACCTAATAACATTATGGAATAATCTTAACATGTTATAAAATTTCAGGCTTTTTCCCCTCCCTCCCCCAAAAAAAAAAAAAAATCATCTAGCTCTGGATCCGTCACTGCAGTGGAGAAGGGGAAGTATTTCGATGGTTCATTGATGGTTTTTTATTTTTTTACTCATTATAACTTTTTCGGAAAAATAAATCGGCAAAATTACTGTGGCGCCGGCCCTGCTCTATTATATATATATATAATATAGTACCTATATAGTATAAATAGGATCGCTATGCGCAGGATGGCAGTGCAGGCAGTCGCGGAAGGACACGATGACAAATAATAATAATAATAATAATAACAAAATTATTTCTGGGCGTCGTTACGAGTTGCGGTGACACGACGGACGTGGGCCGGCCACACGCTCCACCCACCCGGTGTACAGCGACAAATGACATTGGTCGGACTGGGCCGGCGTGTGGGGACACCGCCGCCGCCTGCACAATATAGCGACAACCGCACGGCGACGACGACACGGACACACCGGGCCGCATCATCTCGTCGTATACACGCCGCACGTCCCACACGACGTCGTCCGTGTTTGTTTGTGTGTGTGTCAGCAGTCCGCCGCCGTCGTCGTCAGCCGTGCGCAGCAGTCACACACCGTTTCAGTACGCGGTCCGCCGTCTGTTGTGTTCGGCCGTACGTCGTTATACAGCGCGTCGTCGTTGTCGTCGTCGTCGTCATTGCCGTCGCCGGTCGCCACTGTCGCCTCCGTTTTGTCGCGTCGTCGGTGTATTTATCATTAAATATAATATATATATATATTTTTTTTTACTGTGCGTTCTCACCATAAACGATAATTATTCTGTTCGATTTGTCGTTTCTCGTACCATATAATATATATACGTTAAATTTTGCAATTTTTATTTTTGTCATTTTTGCGAAAAAAAAAAAAACAAAAAAAGTCGTTTAAACCGCGTTTCCGTGGGTGCGTTTTTATTTTTTGTTTTTGTTTTTTTTTTTTTTATCACTCCATAAAATACAAAATTGTGTCGTAATGTACTTTTGCAATTTTTTCACCGTACCGATCAGCCGACGGATTATACACGAGTAAAAACACATAAGGATATTTTCATTTTGGTTTTTTCAAAAAAGAAACTCGAATTCCTCTCGCGTGTTCCGATTTTGACTGTTTGATGGTTATACACGGAGCCGCCACGGGAATCGTTCCAGCCGACATTCATCGGACCACTGAATCGTTTTTCAATACCGGTTAGTGTATACCTATATTATCGCAATGATATCCATATATAATAATATATGCCATGTTTGATATTTTCCACGATAAATATTTTATAGCATGTGACGTGTGTGTGTATATGTGATGAAGATTTTGCGTTATTTAATACATTAATTTATTATTAATTATTATTATAATATTACAAACACATTGCAGTATTATAATATATACATATAAGTATACATGGTTTTAACGAGAATACCCTCCGGATAATTAGACTAATTATTTCAATACCTGGTTCTATAACGTATATGAACTTATAGGCTATAGGTACTGATAATATATATGATACCTACGACTTACGTATCTACAACATTAAAAATATCACGAAGAATGTAGATATAGTTATTTTGAAAACCTGCAAATTGTCTAAAATCCGAATTTAAATATTATTTTTATTTTTATTATTGTCACGGGACGAGCCCGGAAGTATACGAATGGTAGTGTAAAAATTCGATTTCCAACGTATAGGTATTATATATATCTACTTTTTCAATGTGTACCTAAAATAATTATTTACGTTATCTACTTATATCTTGACAACTTTTCGAAAAACAAAACTTTTAAATTCGCAATTCGAGATGATATTCAAACTTCTTTTCAAAATATTCTATTTTGTTAAAATATAATGTGTTCTATATATTCCAGACCTTTAAAAATTATAAGTATCCATACACCTAGTAAATAAGTAAGTATACCTACCTCTATATATATAGGTATATATTCGAGTAGGTACACCTTGTAAAAAAAGAATAAAAATACACCAATATACGTACGTAGTAAGATCAAAAAGTTCCCGGAATTTATTTATAGAAAAAAAAAATATTTTTCTTATCAAATATCTGATTATTAAAATTATAAGTTGACAATACTATAGATATCTGTAGGTTTATCGTTAAAATTACATTGGTCTCATATGAGCCGTAATCGTGTCCATACGAAACTGAGTTTACGCATTTTTTCATCATTTTTTGAAGTTGACGGCCGGCCACTCTGCTCTTCGTCATCAAGTGACTCTTGACCATTTTTGAACCGTTAAACCAATCATAAACGGCTGTTTTCTTCGATGCTTCACCACCATAAACTGTTATCAAACATTCAAGCGTTTCTGCAGCAGTTTTTCCAAATTTAAAACAAAATTTAATGTTGACGCGTTGTTTAAATTGTGACATTTGGAAAAAATGCGTAAACTCAGTTTCGTATGGACACGATTACGGTTCATACGAGATAAAGTAAT
Organism: Pemphigus obesinymphae; assembly: GCA_025469235.1. Classification (NCBI taxonomy): domain Eukaryota; kingdom Metazoa; phylum Arthropoda; class Insecta; order Hemiptera; family Aphididae; genus Pemphigus; species Pemphigus obesinymphae. The sequence goes on from JAIPRL010000630.1 coordinate 21,504, forward strand.
TTTAACGATTAAATATAGAGATAGCTAGTAATGTCTACTTTTAATTCTAATAATCAGATATTTGATAAGAAAAGGGTTTTTTTTCTATAAATAAATTCCGTAAACTTTTTGATCCTACTACGTAGTGTACCTAAGTGTGTAATGCGGAAAATTATACATCCTCCCGGGCCCCATAAATGAAATAATGAACCCTTGAATTTTTCTCTGACGTTCCGTTTATGTTAGACTATATACGAATACACAAGACTATTAGATATTACCACAAGTTAATATATTACACAGATTATAGATATATCATTATTTACAATTTACAGTTATATACAATTCGATAACATTAATATTAAAAAAAAAAAATAGATATTGAAAAAATGTTTTATGTTTATATTTTTCTTAACAAAAAAAAAAATATCATAAAATAATTGAAGGGGCCTATACTGCAGTGCATACGATGCTAACGGATCATAGTAGTCCATGCGCTCTTCAGTCTTATTGTAAATTAAATTTACAGAGATATATAATACCTATGTATTACCTAGGTATATGGCATGTATAATACAGGTAGATATATAATGTGTATTATTGTATATTATATCTCTTAGTGTTCTTACTATTATTATTATCTACCTATTTAACATTTGAATACTTACCCTGAACACTATCTACAAATAAAATCATTATCCTTATTTATTTATTACTTTATTCAAAATGTATAATATTATTCTTATTTAAATTAAATTTATTACTTATTTTCGGTGGTTCTTTAATAATTTTTCAACATACCTTTGTATAAATTAAAGTATATAATTGGGCTCATTACGAGCCCCCTCCCACTGCAATTAATTACAGTAGGTACCTATATGTGGCATATGAATATATTAATATCTATAATACCTATATTTTACAGGCATATATACATATAGATACATTTAAAAATAAATAAAAGTAATTTTGCAATAATATTTATTTTTATTTTGTACAAATTATAGTTAGGTACCTACTTAGGTATAAGCATGTATATAGATATAGTACCTATACCTAAGAAACTATGATTTTTTTAACTTAATCCTTTTATATATTTTTTCAAAATATGTTTAATTATCACATCTCTCATATAATATAATATCTTAAAACATTAGGTATATATAGTATATATATACGGTATAATCACATATATTATTATACTCATAAACTACGTATTAATGCAATAATATCAGAATGTTTTTGAGTTTTAGTAACGTTAAAACAATTTAACATTAAATTCATCGCGTGATCAAAATAATTTGGTATACCTATATATAATATATACCTATGCATTTATTAAAATGTGTAGGTTTTTAATAAAAAAAAACTATTATCATGATATTTTTATCGGTATATACCAACTATATAATTTAATTTCGAAAGAGTAGGTATTATTGCTTTATTATTACTATATTATTTTAAATTTTCTAAAAGATGCAGTATAAAATATACCACATTACCATCTATTTACAATTTAGTCATTTTTATTTCTCAACGAATTAATATCTAGATATAATATACTATCTATTATATTTAAGTGTTTGACATATTTTTATACCCATATAGTTGCTGTATTAAATTTTTACTACTTATAACAATACAAACCAATATATATTATAATTTTTTCTATAAGTACCAATATCTAAAATATCCATAAAAAATTGAGTGAATATATTTTATAGGTAAATAAAGAGACAGATTTCGTTTGATTTTTTAACATAATTTTTATATGCCCCTATTTAATAATAAGTATTTTTTTTTTTTTTTAAATAAAAGTAAAAAAAAAAAAATTCTTATCTAATATAGGTATTTAAATATATTCGATGAAAAAGTAATAAATAATAATGATTGAGACATCTGCATATAATCTTATCTTTATTACAACAAGATAAATCGTTATTGGATATTTTAAAAACAAAAATATATATTAAACACACACACGCACATAAATATATATATATAATTAAAATGTTTTAAAAAAATAGAATAAAACATGCTAATAACTCATAACTTTTTATCAACATCCGTATATATATTATATATATATATATATACTTAAATCTAATTCAAATTCAATTTTATTATTCGATATATTTTGCATTTAAAAAAACATATTATTATAATATCAAGTAGGTAGGTATATACGTATATAACATGTATATAAATGATATGCCAGGATTATGCAATGGGAGGGGGGGTGGGGTTAAGTATAAATTAAACTATATAAGTTTTATATTTTTTGTTAGGTTTGTTGCTCAATGCTCAAACTTTTATTGGACCATTCAAAAAAATTTTAAAATGAAAAGAAAAAATATAAATTATAATACATTTATTAAGATGAAACGTATGAAAAAAAGACGATGGGGGAGGGGGGTTAAACACAGTCGAAACCCTGCTTGGCTACGCTATTGGATAATAATATATACCCATTCAATTAAATTAAAAACATACGAAAATCTCTATTCTACAATTGTGAATTTGTAATATGAATACATTTTATTTTTAATAGTATTTAATGTTCAGTCGTATAATATACTCTATATAACTATTGTAGATTGAATACTAGACACCTATACTAATACTATAAGTATATTATAGGTAATATATATAAGTAGGTATAAGTGCACATTATTTACACGGACTTGCTGCTGTTAATAAATAATTTTCCTACGAAATTACATATTATAATACTGCAGAGAGGTTATCGATGCCGGTAATCTCAAAATAGTTAATTATTGTAAGCGTATAATGTTAATTGAAATTCATGCGCTCATATTACGTATATAAAGCTCACTTTATGAAAAATTCTAAAAATTATATGCCTTGCGCAAATAATTCGTATGAACAAAATGTATGTACCTAATATGATACACTAATATAATAAACTGTCATATATACATATATATTAAAGTATAGAATACACAACAGCTGGAATACATAAACTCGGCGGGTAAACGGAAGTCGCGTGCAATACATATAGTATGTAATCATATATTGGATACAACGGAAAAAGGGGAGGACGGTGCGACGTTGTCGCCGAGCAATGACAGCGGGCCGGTGCCCGCCGGGTGCGTGTGTCGCACGATTGTCGCGCGACAGAGGGCGGAGCCGGCGTCGTCCGGATGCGCCGCGTTCCCCCAACCCCACCCGTCGGGTCCGGTCCGGTGTCGCGTTGTCGTCGTCGCGTTGACGGTCGGCGCGGCGCGGTCCGGGACGAGCGCGTGGCCTGGCGCGGTCTGAGCGACGGGAGCGCGCGCGCATGCGAATCGCTCGCGGGGACGCGGCGGCGGAGACATACCTGGGCGCGCGGACAGTATCCCGCTCGGGCGACACTTCGGCAACCGTCTTGTCGCGAAACGCTCGTGTGCAGAAACGGCGCCCGTCGTCATAAGCAGCGCGCCGCGCGACGTATACACCTACGCATATATACATACATATATATATATAGGTATAGGTATATACAGGGCCGCGAACTGCAAATACGCGTATTGCGCCGAGCGGGCAGCCGCCGCGTTCCGCCTTCATGTCGCTGTCGCTGTCGTCGTCCTCTTCCTCCTCGTCCCGTCGCCGCCACCCTCTATAGAACGCGCGCCGCCTGAAACCCGCTGTTCACCGTTACGCCGCCGCCGCCGCCGCCGCTCAGAGTTCGATCGATTGACCCACTTTGCCGGACAACGCCTCCTCCGTCGTCGTCGTCGTCGCCGTAGTCGTCGACACTGCCACAACCCCCTTTTTAACGAACGTATATAGCGATATAGTTCCCCCCGTGATACGCGGGGGGGAGCGTACGTCTGACGCCGCCCGCTTCATGGACCAACTGCTGTAGCAGGAGCAGCGGCCGTCGTACAACAACGGTGGTGGTGAGTATGGATTTTTCGCCGCCATTGCTGTCGTCTCCCCCCTCACATCACGGCTATTATGGGGGACGACGACGAAAAATTGTCCCGTCCTCGTGTGGGTATATTATAATTTATCAAATTAAAATGCGATACACGCGAGTGCGGTTATATACTCTCGCAGCACCATCAAATCAAAAAATTTCAACTATAAAACTTCGACGCATATTTTTTTCTACCAAAAAAAAAAAAAATTAACATTTTCTACCATCTTTGAACTATGGGAAAAAATATACTCCAGAATCGCCGCATTGAAAAAATTAAAATACCCCGTACCTATATACGAGTATATACGGATGAGATTGTGTAGGTATAGATAATTTTTTATTTTGATGGTGCAGCCGAGGTACACAACTCGTCTCAAAATATACACGCGCACGCATCGACTCAACGAATTGAAAATTGTGTTTACTCTTTTTTAATTCAATTTTTCGTACCCTCTCTCTCTCAACCTATATATTATGTTCTGTGGGGGATGACAACGAGTAATACAACAATGGTACATTGTTTACAGAAGACGACAGCTGCTCCGTTGAAATCAAGAGGGTTATAATATATTATGTATTATATTATTACATAGTACATATTATGTATGTGTACCTATATAAACTAGACCTTATCTAATATTGACACGGCCATTTAATATGACGCTGTTGTGCCGTTCGAAGGTCACGTTCGGTTTTAACTTAATTTTTATTATTCATTACAATATGCGATTTACCTATCCGGTATGTATATACGTCAATAAAATTATGTATGAGCCTAAGGCGTTTTTTCTCATATATATATATATATATATATATATATATATGTATCAAATACATAATATTATTGTGTATGATATTCGATGTAGATATCTACTACCCCACTATACAACGAAAAACCGATATGCATTCATCGAAATAAACGTGTCGATTATCTGCATTTTATTGTTATAACGCTTATTGATGATTTACCATAATATACGCGTAGATTACCTATATATATATATGTACCTATACCTATATAATCCGACGGTCAGTCGATGTTTTATAATATTATTATTAACACCGGAACGTTTGCATTGTTATAACACTTATAAGTTATAATAGGCGTTACGTATACGATTTATACGCACAGATTCATATATATATTCTCATAGAGTAACAACCAAAAAATGTATCAATTCATGATTATCTATATGTATATACATACATATAATATTTATATATTATACCAATGTATACAAATACACAGTACACACATACATATAATATATACATTTGTATTTTATGTATAATAGTGGCATCATTTCAGATTTTTCTAGACTAGGTATATATGAGGTAAAAACTTATCGATTTGCCGACTCTAAAATAATTTGAAAACAGTTTTTTTTTTTTATATAAAACATATACGTTTTCGACGAAAATAATAATAATAATAGACACCCACATCAACATCAGCCGCGATTTTCGTACTATTTTATAGAAATGTTAAATTTACAGATTTACTGCGTTGCATGTTTACTATTTTAATTATGTATATAAGTATATATTATGATCAGAGATTGGAAGTTCTAGCATTTGCATATATTTTTTTTTTGATAAATCTTAGAACATTCCAAGTATGATACAAATTAGTTTCACATCTCCCTAATGTCATATACCTACCATATTTTTTTTTTTTGCTAATTTTTATATATTGCCGGTTTTAGAGCTATTTTGCTAATTTAAAATTATAAGTGTTCTTTTCATGCATAATTTCATATATGAAAGGAAATAAACACATTTTGTTATTTTTTTTTTTTAAGTTATACTTCTTTACGGAGGGTATTGGAACATTTTTTTTTTTCAATTGTAAATTTATAAAATACGAGATTATCTCAAGAATCATAAAAATCCAGTACTTACATGTTCTTACCATAGAAAATATATACAATTTGTAAAAATAAAAGTAAAAATTTATTTAAAAAAATACAATTTCAAAAAAATTGTAATGTTTATTTTGCATATTTTCGCATTTTTAACTCATATTTCGGTGTTTTTAAGTGCATATTACAGTGCTATAACTCCCGAGCCCTGCAGATTATGATTAACAATTGAAGATTGAAATTTAATTCAAATCGTCGGTGAATGGGAACCGTGGCAAATAGGAAATGGACCCATATTTTATTTTGTTTTTTTTTTTTTACAACAAAAAGATTAAAAATATCACATAAATCATAATATATATACATTATATGTAGTATGTATTTACTAATTCTACGTAGATACTTAGTAGGTATATACAACTCAACAGCTGTATAATAAATAGCATTATTTTTTACTATTGCGGCGCATTGGTAACCGCAATGATGAACGTTATTCACTATATAATGGTCCAGTAAAAAACTATATGAGGTAGTTATTATTTTGATACATTGATTTAACCGCGGTTCCACGCTGCGTATATCTATAATTTATAAAATTATAACACTATAACATCCACTTAAATATAATTAATAATAAATTATAGTAAGGTAATATTCAGATCATAATTCAATAATCAATATTTTACCTAGCTATATCTACCTATAATTTCAATAAGATAGTTAAAATCTGAACGAAAAAATTGATGGCATTTTTTTTTCACTTTTCGGTATACAAATGTTTAAATATCAACGCCGTTTTAAAAAATATCTTCTTCTCCTTCGCCTTCTCTCCCAACTACTGGACGTCAGCCACCCCAGTCCTGCACTTCCATTTAACTCGATCTCTTACATCCTTTTCATTTACACCCACCTACCACATAATATATCACTCTCTATTATACATCCCCCACCTCTTTTCCAGTCTTCCTCTTCCACTTTTTCCTTCAACATATATTCATTTTACTAATCTTACTGCACCTGTCTCTCTTCCCTTCTAAAAATATGTCCGAGTCATCTCAATCTATTTTTTCTTATTTTACCTACTATTGAAACCACTCCTATATACTACCTCTTATATACTTATTTCTTATTTAGTCCTCTCTGTAATCATACCACTCATTCACCTTAACATTATCATCTCTGCTGTTTTAAACATAATTATATATTATGTACATTTAACTGTGATCAAAATGTCAACATAATATAGACAACTGATAAATTGTTGATAATTGACAAATTTATTCATTTTGATAATATAATATACATTTGATGGATAATGTGATTAATAAAACCATATTTTTTAGTAGATAGATAACGAGTAGCTAGTGATCATTGTGCACTATAGGTGTATAATATCCATAAAACTTAAATTTTTTGAGGAACTCAAATGTCTCGAAAACGTACAGTTTCACCGAGTTTATCAGTATATGTATATAGTAGATCAAAAGTAACTTTTGTTTTGTCGATTGTATAAGTTCACGCAATTTTTAGATTTTTTTTTTCAGTGAGGCCAAAATTATTAAAAGTACCTTATTATAGTAGTATGCACTTATAATACAAAATAAATTTTGCCTATTTTAACATAACTCCAACAATAATATACGAGTATAATATATTAACAACTAAAATAATAAATAACATAATTTGTACTCGTATAAGTAATATTATAAAAATATTATTGATACTTATTAAATTTATGAATATATATTTAATATATTGTCAACATTTGTCAAAAAATTTTAATGTAGTATATTACAATTTTCAAGATGTTAACGCATTCGTCGATTAGAGTCAGCATTCATTGACTGCTTACATTTACATTAAATAAACATATATCCATAATTATACTTGCTACATAATATATATATATATATTTATAATATATATATATATTACTCATGTATAATGTATTATATAGGTATAACTGTTTAAGTATATATACCATATACGTGGTTTTAATTCGTTACTTTAAACAATCATAATGCAGGAAATTGATATAAGCTCAATTTTAATATCACGTATCCGAGAGGCACATAATAATAATAATACACTTAATGAAAACTAATATTACTATATAGGTAATATTAATATTATAATTATAATAGATGAGTATATTATAATACACATAATAATTAATAGGGTATCTCTATATCAATATTATGGTATCATGTAGGTTAATTTTCTTATACACGAATTGTGACGCAACAGTCATTCGATTTTTTCCAACAAAGTTTATCGCATGTCTCTATTAAAAACGTATTTAATTAAACTGTATATTACCCAATAGGTATACGAAGCGTTGTATTTAATATTACAGATTAACTAGAACTATTGTTTTTTTAATACTATAACATAATATACGCATATATATATATATATACGCGCGTATAAAATACATAATACATAATCGATTCATACCAAGGAACTTGATTTAGTTCAATAATACATAATGATAATATTAATACCTATACCTACATAAATATATGTAATAACTATAATATATAATAATATAATGAAAAATATAGAAAATAAGATCACGTGAGAATTATTTTATTTTCCTTTGAATCTCATACGTCCTAATATATATATATATATAAATCATGTATACTTCGTATACCTATACATATATTCTGTTCGATATAAATTATATAGCTTATATGATTTAGGTACCCTTTTTTCGATCATATAATTGCGACCAAGAACATTTTCAAACTGTTATAAAAAAAAAAAAAAAGAGTAAAATAAATCGGTGCAGATGTTTTTTGTGGTCGACATACAATATAATATAATAGGATATAATAGGGCCGTCGAATTGCAATTAATATTGGGAAACGGTTTAATTTAATTTAAGAGAGAAAAGACATAATAATAATAATAATAATAAGCTATTATTCTTATGTTTGAAGCTCGAGCGATAAGACAATGACGACTGATAGTATATATATATATATATATTATAATCAATGGAATTATGTAAATGAAAAACATATTATTTAAAAAAAAAAACACGAATCCACGTTATTGGAATCATTTATATTTTAAGACTATCAGTATAGGTATATCTATAAATATTAGTATATTCTATACTTTTATATATCACGTGTTTCTTTTATTAAATCGGCACACCTCGCGATCACTGGCTTACAATACAATAGTCAATAATAAATGTACTTAAAAAACAAAATGTAGATAAACCGTAAATATGATTATATATATATAAACACCATCCAGCTTTCGTAATCTATATTATATGATGAAGTTACACGCAGGGTGCATTGAACGCAATTGTTTATAAATATATTATGCACTCACTAAAATTATTCAATTTATTATACTAGGTAGCTGTATATATAGATATAGATTACAGCTATATGTAGTTTTAAGTGATCTTTTAAACGAGACTTTTATGTAAAATTACATATTGTGGTGTTGTATGAAAACCTCGTTTTATTAATATTATTATATACGATAAGAGTTTTTTGTCAATTATAAAAATTAAAATTAAATTAAATTTCAATGCATACCTACCTTCTTCTTCTTCCGGACTCTACTAAGAGTATACTTTCCAAGAGTTTTTGACGCCATCAGTATAGGTTCCATAGGTTATCATTCCATTTTACTTGTATATATATATAATATGTATGTATATTCTATATCCAGTGATAAATTTAAAAGTTAAACGTCGTATAATATAACTAACTTGTAAAGTATAACGTTAGTAAATTCATAATTACATAAATTTCGTTTTATATATTAACATTATTGCAGTACAGATACATAGATAATTAACTTATTATATAGGTATATACTACATGGGGAATTGAAAAGTTAAAATACAATAAAATTATTAATAAAAATATTGCAAAGCCATCAATATAATTCTTAAGTATAGGCACCCCGCCGATATTCATGATTTGGCTTTCCTATAGGTAGGTACCTACTTTTTATATCGCCTCAAAATAATATTTCCAAACTCCAAAGTATATATAAAAATCCCATAATACGTTCTGTATTTTTAACGTCCCCTTTATATTTTTAAGTATCAGGTTTGTATGCCCTTAATTAATTCGTAAATTTCGAAATTTTTTTTCTGAAAATTCCCGTTGAAATCGTTGTTTAATTTTTAATCAATACTCAAACATGAAGATAAGAATATTTCTAATAGTCGTAATTAAACAATTTAAGCAAAACATTAGTGTTTTTAAATGTCTCGTATATTTTTCAAGTTAAATCTGGAATCTCTGCCACAGTATAAATCTCATATTTTACTTGATTTTATATACTATAGTAGGTATATAAATAAATATATATGTATTCAGCACTTTGATATCTATATATGCTGCTATAAAACAGTCAAAAGTCAATATTTTTTAAATACCAAGATTTTTCAAAATAAATAATAATAGGTACCTACGTTTTTTTAATTTAAATTATATTATATATAATATGCTATTTCAGTGGCGTCATTTCAGGTTTTGTTAAACGGGGGCAACATTTTTACTGGTCTCTTTATAATTAATAAAAATTTGAACCCCTATGGGGTTTTATAATTTTATTAACATATAGTGTAAAAGAAAATACAAGTTATAAAATAAATATAGATTAACACGATAAAATAAAATAATAATCAGTTTACTATAGCTAGGCTAGGTATATAGTGTTTATTATACACGTATTATTATAATATATAAATGATAAAATATTTATATTTGGTACATAAATTAATTAGGTATTTTGTTTCAGTATATTAATGCATAATATTTTAAATTATCTTTACAAGAATATCAACAGCATCATTTAAACTAATTTTAGCATTTATATACCACATTCAATGGTAATTACAAGAAAATCACTCATCCGCTCATTTCTTATCTATATAGTCGAAGATATGCATTTTTATTAACTTAAGTTTGGAAAAAAGCGATCATTTCAATCAATAAAAACAGATAAGCAATGTTATAAATATATTTATAATTTAAAGAATTTCTATAGATATTGGAAAAGCATTTGAAAGTTGATTTAAAAATGTGGAAGTATAAAATATGTTATGAATTTAATTGTCTCAGTTTTTATTAATGGCGCTAACTTAAATATAGTTATTATTGGAAATATTTGATAAATCGATTTTTTATTTTTTGAGTTATATATATATCGCGAAATATTGATACATACCGACATGTACCGAGGTACCTATAATATATATCAAAGGTGCACCAACCACCAGTCTTGATGTACCGAAGTCCGAAATCTTCTTGAACGCTAAAGTTAATTTAGATACCTATATATTATAGACCTATGCACGGAATGATGCTAGTCATTCGGTGTTTTTCCCCGAGCCGGGCCTAAAAAATATTTATCGAACTCGTTCTGGGCCGAACTTTTCAAAAAGTAAACAATTTGAGTAGAACCGGGCTTTTTAATTTGAAAAAAAGAACTCTGGACGGGTTTATTAGGATAAAATTTCACATGATCCATAATTTTCAAAAGTCTGCAGGATGATTTTATTTTGAAAGAAGGAAAACATTTTAAACTTCTTACAGAACAGACTGCAGAACAAAATATAATAAAAATATCGCAGAAAAATGTTAATTTATACATAAATAGGTACATCTTCTTATCATTGCAATCTAACTTATGCGTGCTATACCCGAACCCGATATTGCTTAAGAGGATATATATGCTACAACGATGATTTTCAGCGATAAAAACATATTTACGCAAAACTGTTTAAACGGATTCCTAAAGTGATTTTAGAGTTAAAATACCTATTATCGAATCGATGGAGGACAAAATGTTGTAGTGAAACTAATTTGATATTTTAAATGTATTATTTTAAAAAAAAAGTTATTAAAGCTTAAAAAAATAAAAAAAAATAAAAACATAAATTAAAAACCCGAAATGAAATTCACCCTAAAATGTTGTCCTTTATTGATTTGATAATGGGTGTTTTTATATTAAAATTACTTTAAAAACCCATTTTAACACTTAATAAATATCGTGGTTACACGCAACAATAAAAAAAAAATGGTATAGAGACACGGGAGACCAATTTTATATTATTTTGAAATTGTTTGTAAATATTATTTGAAATTGTTGAATTTTTATATTTCTAAAAATGTCTTGAAAATTGCCTATACACAACCCCTTAAAAAACGATAGTGTTTATGGCGTCTTTTTAATCAGCATAATTATTATGTAATTATACTGTCTTTATAGAGCTGTGGAAAATTCGAACAATATTATGTTCCATGCGGCCCGAATAACAAGGTATTATGTATATATACACAGAACCGTAACAAGGGCTTGGCGAAACCGGGCCCAGGCCAAGGACGCAACAAAAAAAGGAGGGGGAGGGGCGAAAATTCGACGGGCAAATCTCGTAAAAGCAATAGTTGACGACTTTCTTTTCTTTATCCACTTATTAACTACAGATTTTTAAGGAATGGTGGCACAACTCCAAAAAATTGATGACTTTTTTCCCTTATTACCAATTTACTGACCGTATCCAATATACTTATATTACAAGGCTGGGCATTAACGAGTTAAAAGTTAAAATTAAGTTAAAAAGTTAAGTTAATTTTAATTAAGTTACTTAACGCGTTACTTTTTTTCAGATTAACTTTTAACTTAATAAGTTACTTTTTTATTAAAATTAACGTGTTACAATGCAAACTTTTGAATGAGGATTTTACTTTTTAGTACCTACCTATACGCGATTTTAGTAGATACCTACAATAGCATATACGTAATCGTTAAGAATCGATGTACCACGAATATTGGAATGAGCCCAGTCTTTTTAACTACATGGAGGCTAAAATATATTGGAGGAAAATATATTGAAGTGATAGGTACTGCTTATTTTATACTGCATTAGTGTGAATCAAACAATAATGTAGGTATCTATTGGCATATATATGGGACATGCATGGGTTTTAAAATTACGTGTTGTATTTTTATTTTTACATATGTATACACTTTTTCAGGCAGAAGAAGTCTCCAATAGTTTTTTTTGAGTGTAACCCTTTTTTTTACCCACTTTGAAGTTGGGAAATTTTAACTTTTAACTAAGTTAAGTTACTTTTTTTTTCAAAGTTAACTTTTAACTTTAAAAGTTAATAAAAATATACGAGTAACTTTTAACTTAACTTAGCTTATATTATTTTCAATTAACTAATTAACTTAACGAGTTAAAAAATATCGTTAACTTGCCCAACCTTGCTTATATATACCTACTGTGAGGAACAGGATGATTGTGGTGCTGCAGGACGTATATATAATATATACAACGCGGTGTACAATCGTCATATTTACACACATACGCGAGCATGATAAATACTGTTATACATTTATACACGTTTTTACTATTTATTTTTTACCGTCGTTTTTTTTTTTTTTGTACACAGGTAATGGCAGAGTGATCGGCGCACCGCTACGCATGCGCCGTCCAGAAGACCAATCGCCGAGCGCCGCTAGTGCCGGACTCATGATGGAGGTGGTGAGACATATTATAATATTATATATTATATATATATATCTGTGTATATGTATAGATAAATACGCTTGTACAATATATATTGTACAAATGTACAATATATTTATATAGGTATGTGCAGGGACTGGTACCTTTTAGTTTTTTCGGTTCTGGTTCCGGTTCCGGTTCTCAGTTTTTTTTTTAAAAAAGGTTCGGGTTCAGGTTCCGGTTTTTCAAAAATTAAGAGTTAGGGTTAGGGTTTCGGTTCCGGTTCCGGTTAATACCGGTATTTTTATCGGTTCCAAAAAATTATTTAAAATGCTTACTTTTGATAATACCTACTGTTGAAATTTTATTTTATTAAAATGTACATTGAACATTAAAGTTTTACAATTTATTATAATAATAAAATACAATTTATAATATTTTGTAATACAATATTACAAAAAAAAAGCAGGAACAATAATAATAATAATACTGTATAGAGAATAAAAAAAAAAAAAAAATGATGAAATGTAAAAGACAAAGACAGCAAATGTAAGTATGACATCCTCTAAAATTATTTTATACATTTGATCATTTTTATTTAAATATAAAAATCTCAGAATCATAAAAAACCTCGGTATTT
>JAIPRL010000630.1:35507-123972 GCA_025469235.1 Pemphigus obesinymphae
AATGTAAGTATGACATCCTCTAAAATTATTTTATACATTTGATCATTTTTATTTAAATATAAAAATCTCAGAATCATAAAAAACCTCGGTATTTCTCATTTCAAAAAAAGGGTTCGGGTTCCGGTTTGGGTTTTTTTTAAATATTTAATAACGGTTCCGGTTTGGTTCCGGTTCCTAATATTTTAAGGGTTTTTAGGGTTCGGAACCGGTTCTTTTCGGTTCGGTTTCAATTCCTGGGTATGTGTACGTATTGGAAACCCCTCACTCTGCTCCCCGTCGCACGATCCTTTGACAACCCTGTTCGCACATCATATATTATACAATATATATTGCATCGTTTTTATTGTTGTACGCCCGTCACTGCACAGTGTACAGGTATACCTATTTATAGCTATAAATAATCTATATATTAATATTGTATAAAAAATTTACAATTTTACATCATTCTCGTACGTATATTATATATTATATCCCAAACTCTAACACGGTCTAACACGCTCACGGTGCTCAACTTCACATTTGTATATACTCGTATATATATTAGGAGAGTCCGAGATGGTTCTCGATATATATATATTGCTACCTGCAAATTATATCGGACGGGTTTGGTGCAGTAATTATATATATATGCACCATTCCATCGAGAAAAATCCCTTTGGCCATCCCATTCGCTATCTGGGAGTCGAACCGGGGACCTCGCACGCCGAAACAACACTCGTTCCGATCACTCTACCGCTGCAGTCAACCCTTATATAGTGTACGACCCATAATATTGTGGGTCCTACACCTATATTATATAAAATAACGTGCGCGACGACATCAGCACACTATATAATATTGCCCATAGCCTTCACTATATATTATATACACTCAAATAGGTCAATTTCGTGTCGAGTTATAATATGTTATTATTGTACACAAAGTTAATTTTATGATAAATATATATGTAATGTATAATATTATATGTATAATATATACGAACACTCGGCGGCAGTCGGTATAATAATAATATATTGTACATTGGGGTGGAATATACTTACCGTCGATAAATTTTTAATTTTTACTTATTCTACTCTTGTATAAATATACGTACATAAATGAAATGCAGCATTTGGCACATTAAATAAAATATAGCATTCGCATACTTATCTAGTTGGATGTATATTACTTGTATATATACTGCTGCAAGCTTATCGGTGGCTTGTAAATTTTTATGCAGAAGTATCTGCACCTATATCTACCATGTAAAAAATATTTTTACGAATAATTTATTCATTAAAAATAGATATGGGTTTGATGTAAAACGGGACTTTATTATAAAATATAATTATATATTCAAACTATAATTGTGTACCTACCTACGTAAATTTGAAATTGTATAGTCAATGATGATTTCGATTGAATAGCAAACTTTACTTTATTTCTTAGTAACAATAATCATTGCCTGAATTTTCATCATTGACGTAATATATATACATATATATTTAAGACATACTGACATATATTATATAATATATAATATAAGTACCTACCTATATATAAGGAATATTGGAACATTCATATCAATGTTTTGTTTTAATTTTACATCCTTCTCCCCTATTCATAAAAATTGTCTGCGCATACGGCACTAGATAGATAAAATTTAAACATCAGAAATTTATATATACCAATATAGTAGCAATTATTCTATGGAGATGATAATTAATATTACGATGACATGAGGAATTCACTTAGGTTCACGTATTTTAAATATAGTTATCACTTATTTATATTATCAACAGTAACCCATAATATACATATTATATCGATTATTTTTGGATGAGGGGAATTAGTGATATCAACAATTTTTTCGGAAAATATACTCCGATCTTTCTGAATAAAGGAAATCTGCTCAGATTAACCCCCACTATTTAATACATTTTTATTAAGTATAATTATCTATTTTACAAACTAATGTGTTTTTTTAGATTATACATATATGAGCGAAGCGTCTTACAATGATGATTTTTTTTTTGTGTCTGCGGTACAGATTTTTCGGATAGAAGTAGGAGTTGAGCTGAAGTTTAGGAGTAAAATGAGCTTCTTTGATAAAAAAATTAATTCTTGTTGGTATCTACTTTATAGAAATTAAAGTTTTCGATATGTCGAAATCTAATCTTATCGTAAGAAAATTAGTTAATACTTACACATAGTAAACAAGATTTTCGATGCTTAGGCATAGCCTCCATATATATGGGAGTAAAATTAGACCCATTTTTCCAAACGGGAACCAATTCGGCTACTTCCAGATATTTTAACCAAAAACCGTATAAAAATAATTGAATCGTATAATCCAATTTTCTTTTACTATTGGGAGATTCGTATTTTAGTATACTTCTTATCAATATAGTGCTTAATATAGTTAAAATTTTCAATATAAATAACCGCGGTTATAGCATATAATATGTATAGGTATATACTGCACTATTATTATAGAGCGATAATATATATGTAATATGTTTTATGTACATATACCTATATATACAAGAATCAGTGCATTTTTTAAACTAGTAAACTAGATGACATAAATGTCGCCCCGTGAAAATATTTTGTCACCTAGTACATTTTATTATTGAAGACTGGGCGACATACATTTTTTAATTATAAAATATAGGTACTAATGTGAAATAATTGGGTAATGAATGATTATGGATAAATAAATGAAACTGAATAAATGCAAATGCATTTTTAATAATGGATTCGTTGATGATTAATCAAATATTAATACAGATACCTATACCTACTTCGATTTACTGTATAGACGTGTATTAAATGTAGGTATACAATTCTAAGGACACAATTATGTTTGTAAGAGGGTGAGGGGCGATATATAAAGTATTTTTCGAAATTAAAATATAGGTAGGTAGGTAACTAGGTATAGTGAAGTTTAGTGCGATGAAATTATTGGCATGTGACAGAAAAACTTCTATATCATCAAAAATGGGACGAATGGTATAATACCTATACTATCTATAGTATATAGGTAGAGGTAGGTACTCTTATACTCCGACGAATATTTTATTGTCGCCCATACTGAAAATTCCTTAAAAAATGCACTGATAAGGATAATATTTATTTAAAAATAAATCTGTATGCTATTTTTCTTGAATATAAATATATTAACGCATACATAAAAAAAAAACAATTGCTCTTTCACGAACAATCCCCTAGCTCGTCTTTTATTCCTCGCGGTTTGTCCCTGCAGCGATTGCCAATAATACGCCTATTACTTATACCTATAATATTACACGTATTTCATCCCCCAAGTCTTCTTCCGTCGTAATATATCGTTTTTGTATATTGTACCTATATATTATATACTCTCGTATATATATATATATATATATCGTACCTATATAGGTACACCGGAAGAAGACTTGGGGGATGAAATTCGTCGTATATTAATGGACTCTATCCGGTGTCGTGCAGGGCGTCGTCGCAGTTCTACATACATATATATATATATATATACACACAATACATTATTATATATAGTCCCTGTACATCGCGTCAACCGTTGCGCATCGTTCTATATTCGGGAGACGGTATTATAATGGGCGCCGGTCACGACATCGCACGACGGAGCGTCTGCACGACAACCTGTCTAAACGCGTGTACACATATTATACACAACACATGCACTCTGTATATATATATAGTATAATATTTATACACGTCGAGTTGTTGTGGAAAACGCGCGGTCGTCGCGCACATCACCGCCACAGTGTCGTACATTATAATATATATATACTGCACATCGCAGTCGAGTCACGAATATACGTTCCGTCCGGATCGCCCCTCCCACCGGATCGGGGGAAAGAAAAAAAAAAAATTTCCAAATCCTTTACACGAGATGATTACAGTCGTGTCGTATATACAGACGCCGCCGCCGTCAGTGGGGTACAACGAGGGGGCCGGGGTGGGGTGGTCGAATATAACTGCCGCAACGTGCACGCACACATGTATCCGAAAAACCGGTCGCCCGTCCTCTGTGTCACGATCTTTTTTTTATTTTTATTTTTATTTTTTTTTTTTTAACAAATTAAACGTTTCTCCCAGCGTCGCGGTATAATTACGCACGGGGGAGGAGTCGGTCTCTATATCTATACGGCGAGGGGTATGTCCGTAAATGGTTTTTTATTTTCATTTCCATTTTTTTTTTTTTTTTTTTTTTTATCGTTAACTCCTAAAATTATCTCGGTATTTTATTATTATTATTTTCCAGCCTGCAAGGTCCCGCCGCGTGTCGTGTGTAAAACGACGACGACGACGACGACGACGACGAAGAATTAGTTTATATATATATATATATAGGTGTATAATATACTGTCGGCTATTATAATATTATATATATATTATGTTATACGGACGAGAGAAAGAGACACGCACAGGCACGCAACAACCGTGTAATTTCGCCACCTCCCACTAATCAAATCAATGCGATTTAAATGTATATTATACGACGACGACGGTCTTTATATATTATTATTATCATTATTATTATACGACCGCAGTATATATACCTACACCTTTTTATATTATTATGTGTACAAGTGTACATATAATATATCCGTTTCTCCTCCCGGAGCAGTTTAGGGGGTTGTTGCCGGCAACATCATGGGTACTGTACAATTTTCGGGAGACCTATCTGCGTGTAAAACGTTTTTTTTTTTTTTTCTTTTCCCGTTTTGATACCCTAAAATTATACTGCGCGTTGCAAACGGCGTTGTCTTTCCCTGAATATTCCGTCCGTATATATATATACACAGGATTCATCGCGCGTATCACTCGTAGTGCGCTGCTGCGACGACGACGGTCTGTGTGTATATGCGTATAATATACCTAAATATACCCGAAACGCCAAAGAGTATATAATAATAATAATAATATAATAATAAATACCTCTCGTCCGCCCATCGTAAAACGACGACAACGACGACGAGGACCTCATAATATGTTATATTATTATGTAATAGCCCTATTTTTTTTTTCACGGTTTTCCGTAGAATAAAAATAATAATAATAATCTAACCCGCGGAGATTATCGAAATTCTTTCATTGTCTTTCAGTCTACCATATAATATGGTGTACGAACGATTTAATTTCGTTTTTTTTTTTTTTTTTTAAATTATAGGCGTATATATATACGTTATATACGTATATATATATAATTTTTTTTTCCTCAGAGTAGGTATATATTTACTTATATACCTACAATTTACTTCGTATTACACATTTACACAAAGCGTGTACGCACGGATTTATCGTGAAAAAAAAAAATACCAAACTAAACCATCGGGATAATTTAACGTACTTGATGATGACCGTTTAAAATAAAAACGAATAAAATATCGCCGCCACTGCCGCTATATGTATATAATAATATATGGGTAAGGTATAGGTACGTAATATATTAGCATTGCCGTGTCGTGTTTACACGCGTCCTCGTGGAATACCCGCTGCGTTAACGCGATGTTTCCTTTCTTTCTATTTTTTATTTATTTATTTTTTTTTATTATTATTATTGTCACAATAGAGATGATAACAAATTGTCAGAATCACATTGTGTACGTGCGACAGAAATGGCGTATATTTATAAAGACATCATTCCACCGCACACAGTAGTTGTTTTCACACTTTGTGTATAGGTATATATGGCCGTATATTTTTATATATACCTATATTATATGTATATACATCACATAGAGTTACGTGTATATAATTATATATCATTCCGCGGAGGCCGAAAAATCGATGCGTATAAAACGTATGACAGATTTTTTTTTCACAGAAATATTTTCAATTTAGTCACATGATCGACCTTGTGGATTTTTGGTTTTTTTACACCTGGTAGTTATAGTATATGTAGCTGGTAGTGTTTTTTCAATCGAAAATGAGTGATCAAGGCTGTGTTTTTTTTTCTACTTGAAATGGGTTTACCGGATGTTAAATTTCTTTTGAGACATTTTTATATCGTGCACATTGTACTATATATGTGTATGCGTCGTAAGTCTCAGTAACAAAAGGGTGCGTTTATCGTGCGAGTGCCAATGCAATTATACTGTCAAACGGACCGGCCGCGGCGCAAGACTTCGAAAACGCGCGTGCTGACATTTTGATAATAATTAAATGGTCGTCGTTTCCTGTACTATGGCGGTCTGCCGTTTCGTTTATTTATATTGAAAATTTAAAATGATTGTTTTGTATTATAAATACCGGTATAATTTAATTAACATGTTTATTCGTGTACTTAGGTATAATGCCGGATTCACACTAGACCGAAAACAGCCGGAGCATATTATATAGGTTGCCTGTAGTTGCCTCTCAAAATATACGAATTGCCTTCCATCCTTAGATATAATAAATGATGAGATAAATTAAAAAATATGGCTATACGTAAATAATTCACAATTATATACAAGTTGCCTTGCAAAAATGTCCATATGAGTTATCCCGGTAAAATAATTAGTGGTTCGTAAGGCTTCGTTGAAAATATGACTATATAATTAATTTATTTTAAAGTGTTTTTGCACCAAATAGTTTCAGACTTCAGTGCCTTTTATTTTTGAAATATTGCTTTACATAATTACATTCTGTTTTTCGACAAAACTACAAAACTAACAAAACATAGAAAATAATATAAAAACAATTTAACGAAATTATATAATATAAACTGTAATCGATAAAGATTCGAAACATTTTTGTACAGGTGGTAAAGTGTTTCTGTTCATTTTAGTATTCGCCAACTTTTGTCTACTTGGTAGTTTGTATATACCTACAAATATTGTTATGATTGCGTAGTAAATTATATATGAATAATCAATATAATATTAGGTATCTTTAACAGCTAAACTATCCACTATCACGTTGTCTGTGTCATTAAACACAGTACTTAATCATTGTAATTTATAATTATAGGTATGAAGACTAGAATAAGGAGACCAAACTCCATTAAAGAAAAATGTCTGAAAAGAGCCGTTCGATTAAATCGCTATATATATATATATATATATATATATATAGACTGTTTTGCGGACACATCCATAGCTAACTTTGCCCGCTTACTTATAGTATAGAAATTAATGAAGTTTTTTTTGATTTATAAAAAAATATGCAATATTTTCAATCATGACCTATTATAAATTATATAGGTTATAAAATTACACATTCATACATATGTATATATGTACACTTTGAACACTATTATTATTTATTATAAATGTATACTATAATACATAGATACTAATATCAACAATAAGTTATTAATCAATATTTTTAAATTTTAATTTACTCTATATCAATGATTTAATTCATAATAAATAATCAAAGAGTGTATATAATATATATATATGATATGTAATTATACAACCTATAATACCCATAATAGGTCACGATTAAAAATAATATTTATTTTATTCATAAAAAAAAACATTTATTCAAATTAATTAACAATTAATCATGCGACTCTTTTTGGGACGTTTATTAAAGTACCTACGTGTTTGGTTTTCTTATTCTAGTCTTAATTATTATATAGATTATAAGTAATAGATTATATAGTTTATTATCAAAATTAAAATGTAAATATGTTTAGTTTGTCACATATATGTTGTTTTTTCAGTGTCAACAATCTGTCCGATGACCCACTTAAAACGTTGAACGTTGACGTATTTCATAAGTTTTTTAGATTTAAACATATAATTCACCATTTAGTTTATTTTAGTAGGTACCTATATTAATTTAGTATTTGACATATTAGTCTATAGCCACAGGGCCTAATACCTATGTCTACCATTAAAATTGCACATTCTCTTGAATCCTGAAATTTTATTTCAAGACATATTAAAACATATTTTATAATTGTAAAATAAGGATTCCATATTTGGGATCAACATGACCTAAAACACAGTATCTACAATTCAAGTGTTTTTGCTTCTGTTTTATCTGTTTAATGTAGGATGTAAACATCCATATTCCACAGGCCCTAATAAAAAGCAAAATATTATAAACATTTTGATTATGTCGCGTGCATGTTTCTGTTTTGTTTCCTCGGTGTACACGAAGAATGCATATATAGGTATACGTTTTGACGGTATTGTTTTTATCGCCAAATTTAGAAATTTGTTTAAATTACCGAGTTGTGTTTCTGTCTAGTTCTTTCGACATGTCATATATATTACCTATGTATTCTATATACCTACGATGAGTACCTAGTATAAATTCGGCATGACATTACTTAAAATATAATATTATTGGCATAGTGTATAATGTACATATTATTTTAACATTATAAGTAGGTATTTGTTATATACCTACCATATATGCGATATTACGATTGCCTCTCCCACTATCATGTACATCATGCAAAAACGGTTTTTTTAATCGTTTTATTAGAGATTAATTGCACCCAGCACTTTAATCCAATCGACAATCGTCTTATTGTACAAATATATACACAGACAATAATGGAAATATATATATGTAATGTATGTATACCGTGTAATATCGTACACACGTGCAGAGATCCGCTTTCGCGCTTATAATGTTTGATCGTCGGATTAAACCGGCGACTCCTGTGCCTATATACATACGATTTTGCAGCATATATTTAATGAAATCACGCGTGCGTTATGTTTTAACAAGTTCAATAATAATAATAATGTCGATCGTCCTGCACAGCATACACACGCGAGCAATTTAATTAAAAGAATTTCTCGTGATACATAATATAATCCCGAACTTTCGGTTCGGCCCTATATTATTATAATTTTTTTTTTTTTATGCTTATTTATTATTATCATTGTTATTCCACGTTAAAAACGGGCATCTATACACTAAATGCGCGGAGTGTGGGAGAGGGGCACCCCCTGTGCAAATGTCGTTGTCGACTGGCCAATTAGAATCGTTGATTCCTCCGACCCCTGCACCGGGGTTCAGCCTCCTTTTGTGTTGGTTTTGGAGAGAGAAAAAAAGGGGTTAAAGGGACCTTCGTCGGGGCGTTATGATCTTTTTGTTCCCCGGGCTTCCCGTATATACTCCGCTGCAACATTTTCCGATATTAGCATTTTGAAGAATTTTACGCATGACTGACGCGTGTACACAGAAAGAATAAAAAACACTCTGAACCGTACGCAGCTGCTGATGGTGAAAAGGGTGCACAATTTTTTATATCTATACGAGCAATATAAACGTGGTAGTGTATATAAACGACGCCCCCTCTTTTTCGACCATTTATATAACGCGTCCCACCTATATAGGTTCGTTATTTTTCGTTTTTATTTTTAGTTACCTATATAGTATACAATATAATATGTATAGGTACACGTATATAACTATGTGCACCTAAATAATATAAATAATAATATATTATGTATATACCGCTGCACAGAAGGAACTCGCAAAGTATCGATTTCGCGTGCATATATATATATATTTATATAATATAATACTGCGAGACGCGCGATGACGAGACGGCTCTCTTTCGCGGACTAAATAATAATTGAGACTTCGTCGTCGTCACCCTACAGACAAGAAGAAGAAGAAGCTGCAACGGTGCCGACGGAGAGGTAGTTCATTAATAAATATTCATGAAGAGAGTAAAGTAAAATGATAGGGTTGAGATCCGTTAATTAGTTTCCTAGGTAACAGATCGTTCCCCTCCGACAAACGGCGACGGCGGCGACCATTTGCCTGTCATTTTCCGAATAATATTACAATATATTATATATTATGCGTATATCGCTGTATATATAGTGCCGCACGCAGATATAATAATATAATATAGAATTTCGAACGGTCGTGCAGCACATAATAATAATAATATTATATACATTATACATTTACGCGAAAAATAAATTAAGCTGTATAGGTACGCGCAGGTCCATAAAATTTTATTATATTCGTAAAATAATCATTATATTATTCTGTTATAATTTATATATATAATATAGGTATTATAGAGTAAGTAATATATAATATATACATACATAATAATGTATTATATTTGTATTATTGCGACGGCGATCAACATTAAATATATTTTAGTGTTGTGGAATATAATATAGTATATATATACAAATAATATCATTACATAAAATATATTAAAACATATTATGTATTATAATAACTTACTGTCGCGTCTGTTTTAGGTGAGGTCTCCGCACGCGCGCGCGCGCGCACACGATTGTGTGTGTGTATATATATATGGGGGGAACCGGTTGTCACTGATCGACTGCACGCGGGCAGAGTAACGAGTATTGAAAATAATAATAATAATAATAATAATAATAATAACTACACAAAGATATGACAAGATGACTTAAGTAGGAGCCTCCTCAGGGTACGGTTGACCTTAAGCCGAGCGCGCGCGGAGGTATATCGCGTCGGCCATTAGCAGCAGCGGCAGCAGCGCAGTCTTATAATATTATATCGGTACTATTACTATATATATACGCACGTGCATTATAATATTATATACAGATCTTAATGATAGATTAACGTTCGAGCGCCCGTGAAGACAATAAAATAGCAAGGACCAGATTGGCATATTTTATACACGATATATACATATTATATATTATTATCTCAAAAAACACATATGCGAGTATTATAATATTATACGTGTACCTATACGTATATACGAACGTACAATTCGATTTTATTTTTATTTTTTACCTCCGACGAGACCCGTTGAAAAGTCATTTCAGACTCGATGTTACGCCAAGCGCATATCGCGTATAGTAGGTATATATAACCGATAATTTCGTATATAATAATGTTATTATTGTATATATATATATATATATATATAGGTATGCCGCCGCCACACCATCGTTATTCGCCGCAAGAATAGATTACAATAATAATGTATAATATTGTGTGATGCTGTTGTGGTGTTACCAATACTATGCGTATATTGTAAGATGTAAATGCGTATAAACGCATAATGTGCTCTCGTGTACACATATAATATATATATAGATAAAGGGCCGTCCTGAGGGGGCCCACCTCGGAAAACAGTCGGCGAAATTGAGTTCAATTGGCAAATTTAAGTTCAGTCGGCAAAATGGAGAAAAAGTCGATTACCTTTTTTTTTTCTTTTTGCTTATTTTATGTTTTGAAGAGAAGTATTATATAATTTTTTTTTACATTTTCACTCCTCCCAAAAATCTTTCTTCAAGACAGCCCTGTATAGATATATCGTGTACAGATATATTCGTCTCGCGGGTTAACGTTATAAGTTGTCGTCAACATCATTGCCGTGTAATACCTATATTTGCCTAAGGCTGTATAATATTATAATTTATATTATGTATATATATATATATATACTACCGAACATATAAGAATATTATTTTGTAAAATAGTATGTAATATGTAATTGACTCGGTGTGTCCGAAAGGTCATATCTAGATAATATATAGGTATTATTACATTTCCATTTCAAACATATATAGGTAGCGATAAATTAATCGATATTTGGAGACTCGAAACGGTTAAATGCATTTTAACAATATATATATATATATATACCTACCTATATATATATGTTTGGAACGGTAGAACCCCTCCGCATGCTGCAGTATAATAACTACTTTCACGTTTCATCTTTGAATTTAAGACCTTTTCATAATATACGTAGTGTTACAGGTATGTAATCGCGCCCACTTTACCCCAAAAAAATTACCTATATATAATTACTTTAATTCAAAACGGTCTCCTGTATACCTATAGTATAAGCACATATATATATAATGGAATTCGAGTAAACGCGACGGACCGTATACCGCGGCGCCATTTGTCATTTCGAAAAGTTAATTAATATTATTATTATTATTACGTCGGTTACATAAGCTACAAGTATTTTTCATAATTTACGCGCGCGCGCGTTTATTTCGTGTTATAATCGGATGCGTATATAATATAATATTATTATTATGTGTTTTGACTTCGGGGCGTCGATAAATATTATACCGTGGGACAAACGAACGCGTGTATAGTGTATAGTGCACATGACGTATACCTATATCGACGACAAGACGGGATAAATAGAAATATAATAGGTGCATACGCGCGTATAATGGTTTTCAATTAAATGCATAAAAAGTCGAGTCGGCGGCACAGGTATTATAATATTATCGTGTATAATACCAATAATATCCCTCATTGTGTTCGCAATCCCGCCAGTGAATCGACGGTGTTATAATAATAATAATAAACAATGCTGGTCATAAACGAGTTAATATAAGTATACGTTATAGTCACGTTAAAAATTAAGTTAATTTTAACTTTTAACTTAAATTTTTATATTTGCGATTTTTTTTTTTTTTTTTTTTTATTTGATAACTTAACTTATTAATTTCACTTATATTTGCCTATATTAACTTTTAATTAAAACTCAGTTAAGTTAATTTAGCGAATAATTGATACATTTTTGATTTCATATTGTGTTTATTGTCAAAATAGTTGAATAAAAATATGGTTGTTTTTGTCGTTTCTAATAATTCTTATATTATTATTATTATTTCCGAAAAATATAAATAAAACAAGAATAACTGTATATTAAAATATATATTAATCTCTCCATAATATAAATTTAGGAATATATTAGATTTCCCACCAATAAACAATATTTTAGGTAAGTAGGTAATTTGTAATGAGAAATTTCTATTTATTGGAATTTTAAAGAAAAGTTAAGGTATCTACTAATTAAACATTTTTATGAACCTATTTTGTGTTAATTTTAATAATAATTATTATAAATACATTGTATTATTTTCAATAATATTATGTTAAAGATTATTAAGAATTTTAAAATGCTTAAAGTTAAAAATAACAATAAGCATTTAAAAAAAAAAAAAAAAATAGATACCTACTTAAATTACACCTGTCTATACCTCAAATGTTATATTGACTCGTACAAATAAAAAAAAAAAAAAAAAAATAGCTTAACTCAAGTTAATAAGTTTTTTTTTTTATCTTAACTCAACTTTTAAATCGTTAAGAAAAAAAATTAACCATTAACTTTAAACTTTTACTATTTGTTTCTATTGATTTAACGTGACCGAGTTAATAAAAAAAAAAAAAAATCATTAACTTGCCCAGCAGCATTGATAATAATAATAATATATAGATAATATAACGTATACCGATTTACTTTCGTGAAAACGCGCGAGTATAGTAATACGTTTATCTGAGAGCCGATCGGTCATAAATCGGCACATAACGTAATATAATAAATATATTACCGTATATATATGTATGTGCTGCCGCCGCTGCACGGGGTGGGTGGCGTTGTCGTTATTTTTCTCACTCATTAATTCGGAACGTTTTTTTTTTTTTTTTCCCCGGTCGCTGTCATACAGTAACGTCAGACATGCGTACGCACGAGGTCTGCGCGACGAGGTTAGGAGGGGCCCAGGAAGAAGAAGCTTTTAGCCAGATGAACTCTTACACATACGCACACTTCTGCCCTTCTGAAAACACACACACACACGTATACGGATGGATGACCTCGTCGATTATTATTATATACAGTGTGTGTGTATGTGATGTGTTTGTACTATATACGATCGTAGTTATATATAATAGATATAAGTGCGTGTATATTATATATCGAGCAATAATCGTATATAGATTTGAACGCGCGCGCGCGCTCGCCGTGTATATTATATACCCGCCATGTGGTCGTCGTTGCCGCAAACTTTTATGGGTGTCGTAAAACCGCAATTCTCGGATCCTGAGGGATTATAAATAGACGAAAAACCACGGTGCGTCAGCGTTAAAACGGGGGCAGGGATTGGTATATATACGTATATTGTATACACGTACATATAATAATGTATGGTCCTAGAATAATATTATATATTATGGAACTCGATCACTATGGCTGTCCGTGCGCGTTTTCCCGCGATAAACGGACAAAATACGCGCTCGTTGAACGGTATAGCCAAAACGGCTATATATAGGTACGCGCGTCGCCTTCGTTTTTTCGGACAAAACAACACTTTGACTTGATTTGTGTGTGTGTGTGTGTGTGTGTGTGTGTGTGTGTGTGTGTGTGGGGGGGGGGGTACTCTGTCTCAAGCTTGTGCTTCTACCAGAGGGTTGGATGTATCGGGAGTTGTGAGGTGGTGTGGGGGTGAATTTTAGGTTTTAGTTAATAATTTGGAGAAGTTGAGAGGACGGTTTCTTTTGTGGCCGTTGTGTAGGCCGGGGCGGGTTGAGATAGACGCGATGTGTGGAAAGGAGGACGAAGAAATCGACTGTTTTCAGTTTGGTGGAGGTGGAATTGGTGTAATCGAGAATGGACGGTATGTTGGTGGATTTTCTGATGGTGTGGTTGCTAACGTAGGGTGGAAGGTTGGCGATTTTCCGGAGAGTAGTATTTTGAACGGTTTCAATGCGGGACCAGTTGGTTTTTGAAATGTTGGAGGCCCATGCGGGGGAGGCGTATGTTAGGACGGGGCGCACGTATGCTTTGAAAATGTCCAAAAACAACAAACGAATAAAACATATAAATCGCACGACACGCACTAATGATATATTGTATATTATATAGCGCGTACACAGTGTATATTATATATATATACATTGTTATTATGCAGACCGTTCTGTATATAGCAAGAGATATGGATGCACAGGCACGTTTTAACTCCTATATGTGGCGCCTCGTTTTTTCGTATTATATACGGTATTTTGGAAGTCACGCGATCCTTCTCACGTGTGTATACGCGCGGGCGTTCTTCCTGTTCCCCCCTTATATTACGTACGACGTACCTACCTATATATATCGACTTGACATTTAAGGACACGCTTGTTTAGGGGGAAAAAAAAACACTCGCAACGACTTATTTTTATTTTTTTTTCCGTGTGTCGACCTCCACACGACAACAATATAACGCGCGGTGCCGTCGTTCGTATATACACGCCGAGCGCATCGCCGCCAGCAGCAGCGACGTATTTCTCAATGTTTTTCGCGTGTCCGGCAGGTACTCTATACGTTATTTCCCTTTTTTTTTCGTTTTTTTTTTATTTTTTTATTTTTTTATTTTTATTGCTGTCATTATTTCGTTACTTACGTACGCTATACACTTCAGGGTTACCGCAAGTTTGACCTTTTAGGCCCCTCGGACACGCGACATTTTACTTTCTTTGCGCGACCGTTTCGTTCTTTCGCTCTCCGCGCGCCGTATCGGCTACACTATAAACACGTAGTAAACGGTACGAAAATTGCTCGTTAATAGCACGTAAAAGCACTATTAAACTTGCCAGACTCAAATTGTGGATTATTATTATAGTATTTTTTTTTTTTTTTTGTAATGTATACAATTTAGAACTTATCGTAATAGGTAAAACCTGTTATTGCCCAATATTTATATTGTTCAAAATTGTATTTTTCTTCATATTTAACTGCTTGTTATTATAGGAGATAATATATTCATACATACTTATATTATTATAGTTTTTCATTATAGGTGAAAGACAATTCAGACCCTGCGAATAAAGTTTATATACACATTTACAAAAGCGTACACGTATAGATTTTCTATAAGAGGAAGTTCTTCAAATAAGGAACAAGTGTAATCTGGGGATAGAGATTTCCAAATAGAATTTCTACGAGTTTTCTAGTCCATAAACTCTTCCATCTCATCTGAATATTTTAATGACAAATACATAAACACTATTTGCTTTACTGTATAATACGTGTTTTATACATGAACATTGAATATTGTACATGTATACCTACGTAAAAACGCTCTATATATAAACAGTAATCGGTGAACACGACGTTACGGAATATTATCATCACACAGTCCCTTTCACCTCGTATACAATTTCTCATTAGATTTTCTCCTATGCAAATTAATTTGTAATTAAAAAAAAACATAAATATTATTAGCAGCTACAGTGATTATCTGTATAATATATACATCGTACTGTCGATGATCTTGGCCGAGTTGGACGTGTGAATATCATTCGAAATCTGTATAATACGCATGTAACAAGCCGCTTCGTGTCCTTCGCCGCGTGCTTTGCTAATTAACCAATGTTTGGATAAAGTCGTTTTAACAACCGGAAACTTGTTAGTGGCATAATATTATAATATGTATAGTAACCGGTGCTGTGTTAGAGTTATAGTGTACTTTAATACCTATTACCTATACCTACCTACTATTACTTATTATCGTATTACGGTTATCAAATAAAAAACAATATTATAATTATATATCATGCTCGTAAATTACACCACCTGCTGTTTGTGTTCGACAATGTGTACGCACAGAAAAACGTATACGGCATATTGTCACATTTAAAAAAATTGAAAAAGTCCTATTTCGAAACGTTAAAACTAACGGATTGTTTTTCGTTTTTTTTTTTTTTTTTTCCAGTGGGCTTCAGTAGCATCGTGGTTTCTGCGGCCCGAGATGGCCGGAGCCAGCATGCCACCGATCATACCACAACCACCTCCGATGCCCATCCGACCTTCTCGGACGTCTTCGGATCCCCCGCAAATGGCCATGCCTCCTACCATATGCACCGTAAGTACACGTCAATTTCATTTCACAAACTCGTAATCGTTTCTCATCAATTTTTTACGACTAGGTTTCTTTCATATAATATACACGCGGAGGGCGTTATTGTATAGGTATAATATATACGTTTTAAAACAATAACTCGCAGTCCATGTTGTTATATCGCAATATTCGCATCGTCTCACGAAGTGTACGAAATATATTATATACGAATACATTATATATATGTATAATATATTGTATTTTGTATTACATTGGCGGCGTTTATTTCTCGCATAAAAGTTATCGACACGATCGACCCGCCCATTAAAAATTAATTTCGTATTATTATTCACGCGTAATAGGTATACTAGCAAAAAAAAAATCGTGTTTCGCGGCAAACCAGCGGTGGCGTGAGGACATTGCAATATTATACGTCATCAGTCATATTATATATTATATACGAACGTGGTCGAAAATAATAATAATAATCGTTATCAATTTTCCTATACATATATATATATATATATATATATATACGAGTATATTATATATACACAACGTATGAAATATATTCCGTACACCGGCAGCTGCCGAGGAGCTCCTTGAAATGTGGACCTATTAAAAAGGAACTCATCCCATCCGGCAGTGGCGGCGTGTAATGGAGTATCGTCATCGTCGTCGTGGTCGTCGTCACAGTGGTACCCCAGCTCTTGCTCATAGTTGGCCGGTCCGCTCATCCATCAACCGACGTCGGATTTTGTGATTTGCATTTGAAGTGAAGATAGACTGATGTGTGTATACTATTATATTCCTATATATATACATATACATGCCGTACGCCGCCGCGTATATATAATAATATGTATATACGACGTAAACGGCAATATCCATCGATCTGCCGGCCGATATTGACAGCCCGCCGCCGTACCGCGTTATCTGTCCGACATCGGTCATATATTATAATATTATACCCGTTCTATTTTACATAATTTCCATTTCGCTACCATACACACCGCTGCCGCAGTGTAGCAGTGTACATTAATACGCGTGTATATCGCCTCGAATTTCCGTATAATGTTCCGAAATATTTCCGCCCCGCCGGAAGAATGAGAAAAACAACGTGTTTGCCGAAAAAAAAAAAATAAAATAGAAAAAACTCGTACCTATATAAACATCACTTTTCTTCGTTATATTACACGATTCACACACGCTGCACCATATCCACTCCTGTACACGGCACGCAGTACTCGTGTGCGCACTTTTGTCTGTCGTAAATGATATACATAATACAACAATGACAACGACAACGACCACTAGAGAAACACATAATATATAATACCCTATTGACTTTATACACATGTGTGTACTATGTAGTGTCGTTTTCCCTCGATGTACATACTTTATATACACACACTACACTCGTTTTTAATGGGCCGTGACAGGCGTCGCGCCCGATCGACTCGATCAATTTCAATTACACAGCGTCGCAACGTCGTCGTCGTGCCTAGCACCGCACAACGCGTTTATATTGTAATTTTCTAGGGTCTCTTGTATATATGTATAATTGTATTTATGTTGTGCTTGTGCGAGTGTATAATATTATAAGGGACAACCAATAAAAAAACTTTTAAAAAAAAAAAAAAACAATATCGAGTAGGTTTTAATTATCACGCGACAATTATAAACTATTTCACAAACGACGGAAGCACTTCACTTGTTCGACGTATATGATTAAACTGAGGGATACATGTGGCGTGTACGCGTACTCGAGTGTGATGCGTGCCGTGTGCGCGTATAAACGTATTATAACTATAAACGGACTGCGCCTTCCACAGTTCCATACATCCCGCCTATTGAGTTACACTCGGACACAAAAATGACGGAAAACAATCTGTATACTTTTTAATTCACTCTAAACGGCAATGTGATAACAAGAGTAATTAGCATAGATATCGCGGAACAAATAAGTCGACGATTCGTTCCTATCCCCGCAATACCCGTTTTTTTTTTCTTATCACGCTTTGTTTGCAGAAGATTTTCAATCTTGGGCACAGTTGATTTCGTTAATACGTCTAGACGTACTGCGACATATTTCCACAGACACCTGTCCTTCACGTAAGCATCGCGCACTCGACGACCTTGCGGTTATCCTACTTAGGACCATTGTCGTATAGCAATTACCCGCGTGTATCATTCGACGATATATGTATGTGTGTGTGTGTGTGTGTGTGTGTGTGTGTGTTTGTACATATGTATAATATTCGATTCCCGGGCGTTGCGGTTATAATATTATTATTATTTTTTCGATTTACCTTCAGAGAGAGAGGTGCTGGATGGGTGCGGTGGGTATAGAGTGAATATTATATATATATATATACATATGTACACACGAAATTGACATTATGACATCGTATATATATATACGTGTACGTGGGTATACCAATGACAGTAACAATTTTGAGTGGCCCGGACATTACATTATGATTAGAGGTACCGGTAGGCCTGTGGGCGGTTTTTTTTTTTTTTTTTTACTTTTTTACTACTTCTACTCCCCGTCTCCGGACGACCGGTTGTACGACGACGATGACGACGACGACGACGACGACGACGTGATGATGACGACCGAAACACTCGACGTGCACACGTATATTATTAGTACCTGTGCGCGCGAGGACATCGATCGGCGAGGATATATAGTGTGTGTGTTAGTGCCATGTTATTATGGAGATGAGATACACACGCACACACACACATAAAAGGTACGTGACTGTCATCTCGGGGCTGATTACAGGGTGTCTGTCACTGGGACCGCCGCCGATTGCCTCTCATATAACTGCCGGGCAATATGTATACACATATAAGTATATATATGTATATATGGATATGGGCGACCAGAGAAGGAGAAAAAAGCGTTGTGTGTATAGTAATAATAAAAAAATAATAAAAATGATGAAACACCTGCAACCAATTTTGTATAAATAATGTAATGTATTTCTTTTGGCCCGCGGTCTCCTGGAGATCATTATCTCTAGGCGGCCGCCGCCGTCATCCACGCCGACTATACTATATTACATTATATTCCATCGCCGCCAAAATATGAAGTTACACCCCTTTTCGTTTCTTCTTTGTCTCCTCCTCGTCTCATCTTCGCTAAAATACTCATACCACTACTGCGACCATCATCACACGTGTATACGTTGCACTCGTTCATAACTAGCGTGTACCCGCTAAATATTTTTACGACCGTACATTATAATACGACGGGACGTTTTTATGCGATATTAACCGCTGTATACGTGTAATACGATTGCATTATTTGTGTATATTATATTTATTATGTATCATTATATTGATATACACGATTACACTATAACAACGACCCTGCAGTGTGCGGATACCGATCCAATGAGTAAGGGATTGAGAGAGGACGAAGAGGGAGATATAGTTGACCGTATTACCATTAGCGCCGGGATGTTGATGACTTTTGCATTTTCATTTTATTTGTTATTTTTTTGGAAACTCTTAAATGATGCTTCCCTAATTAGAAATGTGATTCAATAACATACAAATCTAATTAACTAATTTTTATTTTGCATTTTTTGCTATTTTTGGTAGTTTTATGTTATTTTTTTAAACTATTTTTTAGATAATCAAAACTCATGAGTTAACTATAATTATTAATATATTTTCAATATTATTTTACGTATAATATTTTTTCAATTATTTTACATAATATATATTTTTCACTTACAATTTTACATTTGTGCATAGATTTTAGTTTTAAAAAAGTACATTGCACAGTAAAAAGTTCGAGAAAACCTGCAAATAAGAAATATAAAATACGTCGTATAAATATAATATAATATAACTTAAGTAATTTAAACAATTTTATAGGTTTTTTTTTATATTTTTAGATAATAAATTATATGTTTAAGTGCATTTTTGTAGGGTTTTAGGGCATCAACATCCGAGCCGTAATTATTATATTTAAAAAATATATACATATATATATATATATATATATCTGCATAGAATTCGCGTAAATGTGCATTATTATAATGTCAGAGTATATAGTAGTGGGTCTCCCAAACCTCGATGACGCGCTGTAGTGTGTATGTGTGTGGACCCCTCTTCCGGCGGGGCGCACAGGAACCGAAGGGATTATAATTTACCCCGGTGTCCCTTCTTCCTCAGCCCTGTAATATTGCATTTACAGCGGCACGTGATAGCCTGTACGCAGTCTGTATTATACATATATATATATATACTTATATACCGTGTGCAAAAGGGTTCAGCGTTAATTCCATCCGGTCCTCGTTGACAGGTCAATATCCCCTACCCAGTCCCCCCACCCCCGATTGCCCGCGATATAGCCGTCCATCTTGCATCATTCCAGTTTAGCCTCCTCCGCTCATATACGCTCTGTCCGTCTCCTCTCCTTTTACGCACGGCAACGGTTTACACTCGTCCGTGGCGCATTCCTCTTTCCGCGCGCGCGTGCATACAACAATAACGGATATATAATAAAGGATGACCGACCGACCAGTTTCGGTAGAGGGGGCACAACCCTTTATTACGTATGAAAATTACATTTTGCGGCGTGTATGTATATGTATAATGTATAGACAATATATATTGCTTGCGAATATATAGTGGTGTATTCACCGCAATTATATACATTTTATATCGTAGTAAAAATTCACTATCATATATAATTAAATAGATACACTCGTATATATGAATCGCTGGGTTCAGAAAGGGGACATGTTCAGAAAACTAAATTTTACCGGATACACAAAAATCTGTTTACAATGAATTCATATATACCCGACATTTTTAAAAATGTATACAAGTTTTCTAATACCTTTCTATATAGAGAAATATCATATTTGGATCAGATTCACTATTTTTGTATGTCCACAGCAGCAATTTTTATTTCCTGGATGTCTGCTTTCTGCACTCAACTCAACAAAATTTTCAGGAATGATGAGGTAGTTTGATATATACAGAAGCATATAGTAAAGTAATAAGCATAATATCAATGATGATAAAAGCTATGAAGTATCCATATAGTCAATAGGTATATATTTTAATCCAAATGATGCCCCTCGCCAGACCTTACAAAAGTTAACTCTAGTATCGTATATATAATATAGGAACACAGTATTTGTATATACTTATATA
This sequence comes from Pemphigus obesinymphae, assembly GCA_025469235.1. Classification (NCBI taxonomy): domain Eukaryota; kingdom Metazoa; phylum Arthropoda; class Insecta; order Hemiptera; family Aphididae; genus Pemphigus; species Pemphigus obesinymphae. Next base: position 57,245 of record JAIPRL010000630.1, read on the forward strand.
GAAACTTACAAACATATCTATCTGATTTGTATACTCATTTAAAAACTTGCCGATGTCCTAATCAGGATGGTCGTTGTCTTAATGTGTGTTGACTGTAATTCTTGTAAGCAGATAAAAATATACCAACTGATGGCAGTTGCGTTTAGGTCACAAATGTAAGTTTCTACCAGTTTCTCTCGGATCATATTGTAATGTAAATCATTGGATATTTAATATTATTCAAGTATAACGGAAATGCATACACAATTTGGGTCTTAAAGCTCAAAACACAGATCCTAAATTGTGGATGGAAAATTGGTTCCATTTAATATTCAGTCTCTGGTCCCCAGCCTTTGGTGAAGTAGAATACTAATAATATATATAATAAGAATATAATATGAATGAGAATCATTATAATATCAAGAAACGTTAACAGTGCTCAACTAATTATTTATACTTGGGACAACTACAAGGATAAATGGAACAAACCAACTGATATGTTTAAATTTTTATTATTGAAGTATAAAAAAAGTTAATTTTGATGGCAATTAACATAGATATAACAATATATATATACACAATATTATATATATATGCAATGAGATTTCATATCAATTCCAATATTTTTTCCTGGATGTATAGTCATATAGAACAGTCAACGAAAAAAAACATATTTCGAACGATTTGCCTTTTCCGCGGCACATGGATAATGGCTGTGTATGATTGATTTGTACAACGTGTCCTACGCTGTAGTAGCATTACTCGACAGCAACATGTAACATTGCGTTGTACATACGATATATTATTAAATTAATTGTCGACGTGATTTTTTTGAGAAAAACAATTCGAAACTAATTGTAAAACTTTGGACATTTACGCGGCATCGTATCGTTATTTATATGCATTCGAAACGTATCTTAATCGACTGTCGTCATACCTAAGGAGACGATCTCACGACGAGTCCTTGACGTGATCACGAGTATAGGACGAAACATCGCTTGTTACAATGGTGTGTGGACATCGTTGCACGACAGTAAATCTACGAGGAGAAATTATCGAGTAGGTACCTACCAGAGCTGGGCTAACAAAAAAAAAAAAAAACCCACACGTCGAATCTCTCGGAATTTCGGTTAACAATATATAATATAATATATACCGACGACGACGGGAACAATTCAAATTATGCTAATCATCGCACTTATTATCCGTATAACAATCGCTACTCGAAATCCCCCCAAAATACTAGGTTCCCGAAAAAGAAAAAAAACTGTGGTTATGAGACGAATAAATTACTTGTATAACTTTAAGTACTAAACATGGGCCCACTAAACACGCGAAAAAATGTTTTCTACATATGCCAATAGACAAATATTGGGTCCTTTTCTTTTCTTTTTTTCGATCAGCATGTTATTTGCTCCCTTTTTCATAGGTATTTTTTTTTTTTTCATATTATCGTTGTTTAAAAATTCGTTCCGTGTAAATGTATATATGTCAACTACTTGAACTCTATTCGCCGACGTCATTATTATTTTTATTTATAATTAATATGCCGAACAAACCCGCGATCCTTCCATATATCATATTATATACATGTACTTTTTGTCTGGCATTTACCCTAACTACGCGAGTCATTACGTACGGGACTGGAATTTTTTAGAGATTTGATTATGAGTATGGCCGCCATTAAAATACTACAGTGCATACATTCTATTTCCACCCCCAGGACCGTACCCGGACGGAAAAACTTCGCCGATGAATGGGTCCTCGGCATTGAGCTGCAGTAACACAGTTGACCGCGCGTTCGAGTGCTGCATAACACGATGATACTCGGTTCGTTATTTGCTCGGAAGAAAAAAATATATAGGAAAAACTTCCTTCGTGTATATTGTAGATTTTATATATTATTTATGCGTGTACGGATATTTTGCCCTTTAACAAATTGTAATATTTTAATTTATATATATGATAGAAGTATACTGCATTGGGTCATTGAAAAATACCCAAACGATTTGCATACGTAACTACGTAATACGTAATTAGATATACATATGTATTATAAGTTTAATATGAATTACATAACTTGTATCGATGACGATGACGACGACGATGAGGTTCTTGAGTTCTTCCTAGTTTCACGTTCGGTCACGCGATGTAAAAATAACTCGATGCATATATGTGTAGGCCTATATATACCTGTATATATATATACATAAACAATGTGCGTACGTCGAATGTAGTTAATGCCGTGAGAAAATGACGAAAACGGTCACAAATCAATCCTACACAGCTCGTTTCCTATATGAATATGATGCGAGAGAGGTACCTATTACAACGAAAACTCCAAACGTCCTCGGTAATTAACGGATGCCGCCGATGAATTTTTAAACCATACAATGCACATACTATTATAATATGTCGACGGAGAGGGAAAAGCACAATCGTGTTTAAAAATGTATACCATGTAGCGATTTGTTTTTTATTTTACTTTTTTTTTCATATGTTTATGTATATATGATAGATATATAATATATATGATAGATATATAATATATATATACTTGTATATATAAGATCGCCGCACGTCGTTTGAATATAACACTTAATTTTCCACCTACATTGTCTTGACGTTATTATATTATTCCGCTTTCGATACTGTATATATTTACGCAAAATCACCGCGTCATTTAAGATTATCCGAGAAATTTGCGCACGTAATTTTGCACACGCTCACGTTTATAGATATATAGGTACACACTACTGTATAGGTTCTGTTTTTTCATGTGCAAATGTGGTTGTTATTATCGTTAATTGACAAACGGGATTATGCAGGTATTATTATTATAATATACTTTGAAATCAAAAAAATCTTTCCGTTTTTCGTGCGCATTCTTCCGCGTATAACATTATATAACAATTTTAGCGATGCTCGTTTTTTTAACGGATTATTCGTTGCAGGACATTTTCCAGACTCTTTTCAGTCGCGCACCAAAAAAACACGGCAACAATTTCGTTCGCCATCTCTCCAATATACAAATATAGATACACTCATCTTCCCATCCACATTTAGTGAAGTATTTTCAAACTATCTCTAGGGAACCCATAAAAAAACGTATATAAACAAAAATGTTTTTGTAGTTCCTACTTATAATTTTCCGTGTATAATTAATATCAGTACCTAGTTATATTTTAGTCATTACGCAGTTTTTAAAAATACAATAACTCGGACAAAAACCATTGAAATTTCGATTTTTTTATTTTTATTTTTTATTACAATCGTATGCTATTCTAGTTTAATAATAATAAAAGTAATATCTATCAAGTGTCTACCTCCACTTTTCCTGCAAGCAATATAATGCGATCATTGAAATTCACGATGACATTTTCGTTTACCTCTCTGTCAAGTTCACCGATCACTCGTCGAATTTTCCACTGTAGTTCTTCAATGGTTTTCGGGTGGTTATCGTAAACGTTTGACTTCGCGTATCGTCATAAGAAGTCACATGGGGTAAAATCACATGATCTTAATTCCTGAACTCTCTCCGGAGGTCACCTCCAAGATCGTGTGATCTTATCTCACGTGACTTCTTCCTATGGAGATACGTGAAGTCAAAAGTTTTTTACCAGAACCATCCGCAAACCATTGAAGAACTATTACAGAGGGAAATTCGACGAGTGATCGGCGAACTTGACAGAGAGGTCGGCGAACATGTCGCCGTGAATTTCAATGATCGCATTATAATTGCTTACGGGGAAAGTGGAGGTAAACACTTGATGGATATTACTTTTATCGTTATTAAATCGGAATGACGTACGATTGAAATGAAAAAAAAAAAGTATAAATTTCAATCGTTTTTTGCAAGTCGAGTTGTTTTCATAAACGGGCGTAATCACTGAAACACCCTTTATACACGTATATATACTATAGTACATAATATGTATAACTTGAAAATTCTATATATATAGAATAATAAAATATATATATATATATGCATTTTGTAATCCTGCGAACCGGCGCAGCACAGTATTATATATTAATTATACCCTATATATATATATATATATATATATATATTATATTAAAATTTGAATCTGCTTCTTTTTTTTCCTGCTCCGGTGAAAGGCGGGGGAGGAGGAGGTTCGAGACCCGAAATCCCCCTCTCGCTAAGTACGCCGCTGCACGCACATACATTATACGCGCGAAACGTATATTATTATAATCTCGGTCGCGTTATCGGCGCACCGACCGTTTTGTTACAACACGTACAGCGACAACCCGCAAACAGAGAACACCACCACCCTCCGTCGCCCGGCCGCCGTCGTTCCGGGGCAGGACCGGGGCGTCGGATACCGTGTCGTGTCGACGTGTAGTACATGGAAATCGCGTGGCGACGCGCGTATTGTACACCGGTGCAGTTAACGCCTACACACACACACACACACACACACACACACACACAGCTCTATATATACCTATAACGTGGGGCGGGGGACGGGCGGGCGGGTTGACCGCCCTACCGTGTCGTGCGTCGTTTGTACCCGTGTACACACACACACACACACATTTATAATATATACGACAAAGCAGATAACGGCGGCGCGGCCGTGGAAAGAGTGAGTTGTGTGTGTCAAGCGCGGAAACCGACCATCGTATCGGCACAATATTATACGGCGCCCCCCCCCCGTACCCCTTGTACAATTATATGGCCCGTAGAGCCCGTTGTAACGGCGCCAAGACACGCCAACCCCTCCCCCGTCGGAGTGAACGAGTACGGGGACGGGGGAATCTTTATTTTAATTTATCGCCACGCCCGCGCGTCACCCTCACTCACCCCGTGCGTCGCCGGCGTAGTCGGTCGGCTCGGAAAACAAACAGATACGTTAATTCCGGTCGTCGCGCGCGCGTCGCGTGCGCGTCCGCGATATTTTCCCGCACAGAACGGGCGGCCGGGTATACAGCTATACAGCCTATATACAGGTACGAAAAGATAAAATAGGAAATAAAACTCTCTCCCTCTCTCTCTCTCTCTCTCTCTCTCTCTCTCTCTCTCTCTATATATATATATATTTATATAGAAATAAATTGATCAAAAATCTTTTTTATTACCACTATTCCCCTATATTGTGTCCGTGACAGTATCCAGCATCCTCATGTTCCGTCTTCGCCGTCTAACCCTTGTCGTCGTGTCGTGTTACGTCTATAACCTTTGAGAGTTGACGACCACTTGTCCTCCATTCTCTTTGAGGTCTTCTGCTGAAATCTGTAAAGTAACTATAGGTACTCGAAAAAATGACAAGCTTTTCGATGATGTTTTTCTCCGTCTTTATAATAGGTCACAGTTATATAACTCTTCACGAATACCTAAAAATTCCTAATTTCCATTCGTAAACGATCGACTAGATTATTAAAAATGAAAATCAAATCTTTTGTATAACACGCCATATATATTTATTATATTTTATCAACTCGTACATAATATACCTTGCCAGAAATTGGCCTAGAATACAGACTATACAATATATCGTCTCTTAGGTACCTACCTGTAATAATTAAATTAACCGCCGTCTTTGCGTCATGACTTTTTCCACGTCTATTGTTGGGTGCAGGTGCCGCTCGATGTGCACGTCTTCTCGATTCGGTTTACTATAATATATATATATATATAGGTACGCAGGTAATAATTTATAGTAATATGTCACCGATCGCTTTGTATCGGTTTTCGTTTCCACTGCACAAGTGCATCATCGGTTGCCGACAATTGCCGCGGAATACCGCGTCTGGCCGATGGACAAAAAAATAAAATAAAAAATTGTCACCCGAAAAGACAATAATATATGTATACGTGTACGGTGATAAATCACAGAAACACACGCCGTAGCCGCGCACACGTAAACGCTCTGTCATCGTATATTTCCATCGGCTGCTGTACAGCTATATATAGTTTCCACCGCCGGCACACACGGTGTTCATGATATATCTGTGCACAGGTATATACGACGATATGGCATTATGATTATACTATCTACCTATATATATATATATATAATATACGTGTATTTTCTCGTATATATATATTATGTGCATATTGTGTGTGCATCGAACGCGTTTCGGGCGAACACGCTTTCTCGGTGCACACAAACGCGCGAGTACACTTTAGGGCCGTCGCCGAGCAAAGAGCTTCGTCATGTGCTCCGATTGTGCGGCCGATGATGCGGTTTCCCGAGTGCAACGCATTCATAACGTGTTATACTTTACGTACATATATATATAATATATATATGTATACTATACATTTACTATATACGTATTTTCATCTGGTCGCCACAAACTCCACTATATATATATGTATACGTATCGCGATGTATATTAATATATTATATCGTATACCCATCATCATCATCATCATCATCATCGTAATCATCATCGTAATCCTCGTCGTCGTGTGTATACATATTAATCCGTCGACGACGTCTCTATATTATACACGCCGGTCCGTTGAGTAGTATTCTTTTTTTTTTTTTTTTTTTTTACCTGCGCGCGGTCTACCCCCTCGAACGAAAAGATTGCCGGCGATTTTCGCTAATGCCACTCTATATTATATTGTGCATTACAATATTATACGCTTATAATACCCGAGTGATATTTCAGTTTCCCCTTCGGCCGGCCTCCCGTCCGTCGACATGACGTGTGTGTGTGTATGTGTGTGTGTGTGTGCGTGTGCGTGTGTATACGTATAATATACACTTTATACACCGCGGCGCACAATAGGTGTGACACAAAGAAATGTGCCAATCACTCGACTCTATTGGTCGCCGCCGCAGTTTTATTCGATCGCGTCACGCGGGGACACTCGAATGACGAATACCTACCTATTCGTACGGCAACCGGCGCGGTCGAGTGGCCCTCGGCCGGTCACCGATACCCTATAATAACAAATCGTTACGTCGTCGTCGTGGTTAGGTCGAGTTTAGAGAAATGTGTCCTTTTACATATATAATAATATACGCGTATACGTATACAAGCGTCGTGTGCGAGTAAATGTTCAAAATGACTACCTGCTAGAATTTAAATGACACGGTCCTTTTATATAATAATATTTTATTATATATGTGTGATAATAATATTTTCTTTTCCACCTTCAATATTCGTCGTCGTCGTCCGATCGTCTACTCAGACACATTCTTTTTACACGCTCGCATCATTATATAGAGGTTCGATTTTATTTTTGAGAATCATCAAAGTGTACCCATATATTATATTGTTCGTATCATCATCGTCACACTATATTTATAATAACGCTTAATAATTCTTTTTTTTTTCAATTTTGCGTCCATAAGATCGCCTGGCGGGGACAATATTAATCGACACAAAACATCGTCACGACATTCGTGCCGTTACAATAATAATAATATTATGTTGTTGGTATTATTTTATACTCGATCGAGCCACGGAATTAAGTTTATATCTTCTCAAGATCGTTGGAATCATTATATTAACGTGTCGTAAAATGAGAAATAAAAAATAATTCGTACCTGCGACCATATCACGTCATATAACTAGTATAATAATAATAATAATAATGATACGTTTTAGATATCTAGTTTTCCTTGGCCGGATGACAATAATTGTGTTATTCTCGTTTGCAATATAAATTAATCTTTGTCACATTTAAACTGTACACAAGTTTTGCAAGCCTCACTGTATAATATCGTGAAATAATTTGAAAATATGATAATTCACTAATCAATAATCAGTGATAGGTATAGACTATAGTGTTTACTAATCACTATAGGTAAGTACCTATACATCAGACTATAAAATATAATATTATACTCGTATTATATCTTAAACATACAAAATTTCGAAAGTTTTTTGTTTGTTTTATTGTACGGAATAAAAATCCAAATGGCTCAACCGATCGACACCAAATTTTTTATATATTCTTCGTTCTTCGGAGCAAGCTTAAAAAACATTTAAAAAAAAAAATCCATCGTTACGAAAGGAAGTAATCTAAAAATTTTTCAACACAGTAAAACCAACAAATTTTTTGTTGGTTTTCCTATAATTGCCGTGGAAATAAATTTTATCGTAAACTGTATAGTCATAATAAATTAGTATTATACGAGTATATATAAGTTAACTACTTATAATAATAACTAATAACTATAATTACTCATATAAGGATCACTTATAGCCTGGAAACAGTAAATATTTTTGAAAAAACTATAAAAAGTTTAACGATTATAACGTATTGAAAAGTGGAAATTGAAATAATATAATAAAAAAAAATATTTATATTTTATATTAGGTACCTATATGTTTACGAAAAAATAAATTAGTAATTGCATTATTCTTCACACGAACCGTCCAGTTGCATTTATAATTTGGACATTGGCCAAAATGCATAAACTAATCGTGTTTGTAAATGTTGTTTCCGTATAAGAATTTAATGAGATTTTACTATACGGATGGGTTGACATCACCACTGCAATTAAAGCAATATCACGACGATGACGATGTTGGCACTTAATATACGATGTAATATGTATTATACTTACAACACGGTCATAATATCAATAAATTATACAAAATACACGTATGAAACGGTTGTAAGATCACATATATTTCCTTTTAATTCGCGTAAGTATACCGATTTATAAATGTCTCAAGTGATTATACTATAATATATTACTTATACATAACATTATGTCGAGAAAATAAAAATCCGTTATATATTCTGAAAAACCATTCCCAATAGCACCGTTGAAATACAAAAAAAATAATAATAATAATTATAAACACAACCGTTATAGGGTCCCGGTCTGTTTGGATTGCAGATTTTCCGGCACGTCGAAAGGGTTAAAAGTCCTCTCTATCGTATACCTATATACGAGTAGCAGGGGGGACCGTCATGTGCAGGAGAACGGGTAAAAGTCAAAATGGCGTAATTATTAAAATGTTGATCGAAGGGTTGAGCCATCACGATGGCCGGTCGTGCAGGAGTGAGCATAGCAGAGATGAAGTGTTCGGCAAACAACGGGTGGCCTTATAATATTATAATATATACTCGTATATACCTTTATCCGCCCGCCATATCAAGTGGGCTCCGGAATAATACGAACCATGAGAAAATAATATAATATAATAATGTACCCGGTTAGCACAGTGCACGCGAAGGGAATCGGATGGCTTTTTATTTCGCCACTTAAAAAGGGCCATAACTTGAAAGTCGAAACGTACTTATACCTGCAGCCTTATAATGTATGTTGATTTCATTGAAAAATAAAATGCCAATTTGACGTGTCTACGGGATATAATGGCATATATACATATATATTATGTTTATAATATAATATCGCAGTATAGTAGGTATATCTTATAATATATTTAAAGAAGGAAAGAGAGAGTAATTATAAAAACAAAAGTAATTTGTACCAAATTTTAAAAATAAGTATGATAGTAATTATATATTATAATATTATCAGTGGTGCGACTAGTTTTAAAACCTTGAGGGGGGGAAGCCAGTGCTGACGAAAGGGGTAGACAAACTGGGTACGTGCCCCGGGCCTCGCACGAATAGTGAATGACCTTTTATTTTTATTTTTTGCTTATATCCTCTTTTTGAAAACGATTTTGCGCTGCCCCTGATTTAATCCCACCGTAATATTATCTTATATTGTATATATATTTAAAATTTAAAATTTAATGATTCAAAAAATATAAATATATATATAATAAAAAACGCCAGAACTATATCACTGAAGTTATCTGCTGAAACGATAATAGCATTATGTTTTCGGGTTTATTTAAAAGGCTGTTAATAATTTTATTTTGTCTTATAGCTCAACTATTATATTTTAGGGTTTTATTTTTATTATTTATATAATGTTTATTAGTACCTACTACTACTTTATAGATAGTATTATCTATTAAGTTATGACGTGTATGAGTTTGATTATTGAATTGTGCATAATCTATAACTGATTCTCATTATAATAAATCTTATTTAAAGTTAAAATTTAAAGGTTAATATTACAAATTAAATTGATTACCTTTATTTAAAATATTGACTTAATTTGTATTGATACTAATATTTTAAAATTTTTGTTTCATATATTATTTCTTTATAATAATATACATTAATCTTACTTATATACCAATATTGTTACTTTTTATAATATATATTTATTTTTATATTTATTGTATCTATGTCTAATATATTTTTTAAGTTGCTAATCCCTCCCAGCCGCCTCTTATTTGCGCTTATAATTATTATCAATAGTTCAGATGACAATATTAAGTAGATAAGCGATTTTTTTATGGAATTTCATAATTTTCATTAGGTAATATAAATTAATATATCAATATAGTCTATAGGATCAGTACCACAACTACGGGGATGCATGGCTCCATTAGATCGTTATGCTGATTTTCGGGCTGATTGTACATAATGTGGCTTGAAAAGTTAATTTGTATGTAAATTACAAATAAAATTGTCAAACTATATGAACACCCCATTAGAATGTATTATGATATTTTTGATATTCGTTCCAACGTCTGGTTATAGTATTATACCTTGTATTTTCAGCCCGTACGTAAAAAATAGCATAACAACCGTTCGCGTGTGCACTTACGTGAGACCATAATATTATATAGGTACTATCCATGTATTTATTATATCAGATTTGACCATTGCATCGCATGCAGTGCGTATATGCATCGTCGTTAACCCCCGTGATTATATATTGTAAACGGGTCGTGTACATATACTGATTGATGGGCGACTGTGTCCCGCATGCGAGTTTGCCAAAATGGCCTGCCAGCATGTTGGTTGGACGCAAGTCTGCCACTCATTATTCGTGTGAACGTAATTTATTACATTATATTATAAAATACACCTTTATACGAAGAGCAGATGGCAAACGATTCGCCTATATCCCATTGCCACGATATTATATAGGGTGGGCCAGAGAAACGGGAAAATTTGAAATGACTCTCACAAACGTTTAAAAAAATTATTTTTAAGTTTTATTGCGGATAACATAGAGTAAATAATATGCCGTTAAAGGATCAAAAAATTAAAATCTCAATTTGGAAAATAATTTTAGTAAGATGGTGTCCGTACCTCTACGCATGCATTCCTGGACTGGCGACATTCATTGGCCCTCGAAGTCACCTGATTTGTCGGCGCCCGTGATTTCTTCTTGTGGTGCCATTTTAAAAGCGAAGTGTACAGCACTCGCCCAACAGCACTTTTCCGGTTGAACACAAGAATCCAAGAAAAAATTGCTTTGATTCCCGCGAAAACGTTACAGAGAGTCCTGAAAAAAAAGTATTTTGAATCTTTATTGGCATATTATTTACTCTGTGTTTTTTTCCTCGATAAAACTCGAAAATGTTTTTTTTTTTTTTACATTGTCGGAGTTATTTAATATTTTCCGGTTTCCCCGGATCGTCCTGTATGAGTTCACAACGTCAAATTCAGACGATATGGATATTTAAACGGGGTATAGTATAACGCCACTAACCATGGTTACCTATATATATATACAACATTAAACAGGTATTGCTGGTATAGCTGGTACATCATTGTCACATGTGTATATATATATATAGACTCGATTGTGTGTGCATTATATAAAGTCAGTCGCGTTGTATATTATTATTATTATTATTATTATTATACGTATATTATCATAATACGTATAGAACGTTTTGCAGCCAATTTTCGCGAATCCCGCATAATCCCTCTCGGAAATAAATTGAAAAAGTACACCCCCGCACCGCAGCGGGCGTATATTATGTGTGTGTATATACGTCTCACGTCGTTTTCGCGGGTTTTAGACGGAAAACGGGCGGGGGGGGTATTGAGGGGAAGGGGGGTTAGGACGTTCGCGAGCGCATATATCCGGAAACCTTTATGGTTATATAGACTTGCATAAATCATAGCAGAGTCCCCGGGGAACGTGCTCGTAGGGGGTCGACGGCGCGGTGGAAGAGACATCATTTACTTGACACTGACCTCATACGCGCGCGCGCGCGCTTGCAGTTCGTTTCTCCGACGTTGGCTTCCACTGCCGCCGCCGCTGTCACAGTTGCCCCACGAGGGTAATTTTAATCTGTCAAATATAAAAGAATAGTCGGCGGAGGACGCGATGAGATTGGGGAGCGAAATAGAAACGGCGACGAGTAATATATACTTATAATAATATGTATACCACGCGGAAATAAACGCGACTGTAAAGACGTATAGTGTCTTATAAAATATTATAATATGGCCAAATAAAAAAAAATTAAATTATACGATTGAAAAACGTGTCTCCTCCGCCACCGTGTTGACGAAGCACCTGCGTGTGTTAACGGCCAAACTTTAGGATTAAACTCATATATATATATAAATTATATTTTACGTTTTGTCGAAATCGAATTTTTATGGGATTTTCGGGTAATGGAATCAAATTTTAAATATATTGCATAGTTTTTTTCACTATATATCTATCTACTATAGAGATGTATTGACCACAGAAATATATATCACGTGATTTTTCGATTTCCTGGTAATTTCAGTTGGACGTTAAGCCAACTCGTGTTTTAGACCTCACCACTACAAGGACAATATGGATTTTCAGTTCCGCTCGACAACCATCAACATAGCACTCTCTAGATATACCGTAAAAACGGTTACTTTTTAGCAGCCTCGTGGGCTGTCGTCGTCCTATAACCATATCGTACAAGAGAGAGAGAGAGAGGGAAGTGTGATAAAAAGTGTGTATTTGAATTTATTACTTTTACGTAAAACACAGCTACATTATAATACATATTCCTCTGTCGGCGGTGGTTAAAGAATGCGAGTGTGTGCAAAAAGGAGAGCAGAATTTAATTTACCGTCGCGGTTCCCTCGACTTGTCTGCGCCAGCTTTGTACGCATATTGTATATATTATTTTAATAACAATACATAGTAATAAGACACTATAATATCTCGCGTGTATATATTATACGAAAAATATTATATAGATATACCACCCCACACTACACTTATATTAGTTATTATTATAATATATTCTGCTGGGTTCGATAAATTTCACTTACCGTCGCCACTATAATTATATATGTATATAAATTTATAGTTATTTTTTATAACCAAAAATCATCACACTATATTATAATATATTATTAAAACGTTTTTATGTAATTTATATTTAGGTAAACATATTGATGACACGCGCTTTACGACGACATCCGAGAGCTGCAGAAATATCTCTCTTTTGATCTTTTTTATTTCCTCCGAGACTCGTACACGATTTTTTAATAATATAAAAACGTGTACTTCTTATCTCTGATTTTATACATGTATATTATTATACTGTACCGTGTACCTATTGACGAAAACTCGCTTTATAACTTCATCGCGGAGTCGCTTCTCGCCCCGAGGCTGCGCTAACACTACGTCTGCTGCAGACTCCTCGGCGCAGCATTCGCGTAAATCAGCTCTTAAGACCTTTCCTTTTTAACCCTTTGTAAAGTATATTTTCGTCATATAACAACGTATATATAATTCCACATTCCGCCTGTAATGTCTTATATTGAAATAGACGAGTATATATCTACTCATTTCCGAGGTAGACGTCAATTACGCTTTGTATATGTACAGATTGTTCTTTATACAAGCTTCAAGTTTGAACATTTCATACATGTTACTTAGGTATTTAGATTTAATAAATACAGTTTAGAATATTATAAATTGTACTCGTGATAGGTTTCGAAGAAAAATTCATGGAAAACGCAAGTAAATCGAAACTATTTCCTAACCACTATATTATGTAAAAGTACATCATATTCCATCTTTAGAAGCTGCATGAAGTTCATTCCACAAATATCTGAGTTTTCAAATTTCGCTATCGGCAATAAACTAATATAAGCTCTTAAAACGTTCGCGAACTCTCTGAATAGTTAGTTTCATCACAATTTTTTAAATTATGTCTTTGGTTAAATTTATTACTATACATATTGTAGTATACATTTGTAAAGTTGATATCTCTATTAAAAATCTATAGACTAAATTGATTAAAACAAATTATGAGTTCCAAAAAAAAAAATGTATATTATAATATAATATGTAGATCAAAGTAGATATATGTATATGTTATAGTTATAATGTACACGGGACCAATAAAATTTTCAAATTTTCGTACGAAAAATACATTGTATAATATAGTCGTTTATAGATAATATAAATATGTCTAATATATAATTTAGTCACGATATTTTAGGTCCTGCAGGTTCCTGTAATAAAATCGAATACAATATAGAGCCTTTTTGTAATATATATAAATAATAATTATTTCTATCCCCTAAATCTGGCGTATCTAATTTAAAACAAACACAATGTAAGTGTACGATATAAGCTTGTCGTCATCGTCGCCGGGTCTGCTATATAATTTTTATATACTTGCACTATTGTCTGCGTGCGGGACGACCGTTGCGCGTCTTGGCCTCCCGAGTGTTCGTGTTGTGTGTGTATAATATATATATATATGACAGGTGATACTCGTGATATCGAATTATTGTTATTTAACGATGATGATTTTCGAAAACGAAAAATCGTATTGAACGGCAGTCCCTATAAATAGAGGAGGATAGATACACACGGAAAAAGGGGGCACAATAGGTTCTCCGCATACACCAAATGACAATGACCCATCATCTCAGTCTCGGTCTGTTATTACGACATTAAGGGCCGGTAAGAGGGCCGTTTCGTCATTATTATTATTATTATTATTATTATTTTTCACACCTATTCCAAAACCGATCCGCCGTATACACACTCGTACCATGTGTAGTATACGGGTACGTGTGTGTGTGTGTGTATGTACAATGACTCCGGGAGACTTCATTAAACGACAGATTGACGTTTGGAACAATAAAGGGCGAATCGGATGGAAAGGAAAATAATGTATAATAATAATAATACCGTCGAAGAACTCGGTTTGTTTTTTGATTCTTTTGTTGTCGCCGTGTTAGTAGAAGATATAATATTACATTATAATATACATATGTCCTATATATATATAAAAAAAAAAAAAAAACCGTATGTCCGCGTCTAATACGCTCGTTCTCACGGTGTGTTTGTGCTGAAGTTATACTATCATAATTCGTGTTTACGTATAATATATTATGTTGTTTAGAAAAAAAAAAAATTAATATTATATATTGATTTATTTTTCTGTAGGCGATCAGATGTACGGTGCCGGGATGCGTGTGCGATTGCTTTACACCCGGAAAACTTCACATACGATTCTGCGACGCATGCGGTCACGGATGGGTCCCGCACGGTAAGTGAACCAATTTGGGTTTTTTTTTTTTTTTTTTAGAAATCTCATTATATAACACAAGGAGCCTGAGACTCCTACGACCTCTCTCAATCATCGCGTATAGTACAAATTGCCACGGCGGACTAGGGTCAAACCGATAATAATCGTTATGAACTTATATATATGTATATACAAACGCGAACGGCTCTTTTACGGGTCTTAGACCCTTTTTTTATTATTATTTTTAGGGTTACGGAAGTCTCCGCGGGGCTCGTAATATATTTCCGGACACCCTTTGCCGTTGTTCTCTTCTTTCCATTTTTTTTTTTTTTTTTTTTTTTTTCTGTTCAATGGTTAAAGTCGTATGCGCGCCTGTTTAATAAAACATACAGTATACGGCGGACAGGCTAGAGAGTTCCCTGGAGACGGAGTGAAAATCGATTTGGCCAGAGTCGACTCGCCACGCCGCCCCCGGAATTTTACTCTCGACATAATCATTTACGCCTATATATGGTGTATAGGTATAAACGCCGAGAAAGAGTGACCCGAATCCCAAATCAATTGTTTTCTTTCGGGGGTTTTTTATTTTTATTTTTAGGTACTTACCATAATATGCTAAACATACGACGTTTCTGTCCGTGTTTTATATTATTATGCGCATACCGTTTCGGCAACGGTGGCATGTCAAAGATACGCACATCCCGTTATGTATGCCGCGGCACGGCGACGATCGAGTGAAATAGCTCAAGGGTGCGTGCAATTAACCAAATGGAAAACTACCGCTCGTCAATTCCCCACAGTGCAATATTATCTATCACTATCGGACCCGGTATGGAAATGAGTAAAACACCGATCGGTTGGTCCCGTCGTTAGCATAACGCTTTCGGGTCCGCATAAAAACCGCATAAATATACTTTGTGCATGCGTTTCCCGAAAACAAAATAACGCCGACTACATCCACTAAACCCTACAAATGACCAAAGGCAAACGGGATATAATAAAAAAAAAAAAAAACAGACAAACAAATACCGGTCTTATTACTCGGACGGTAGGTATAGCGCGTAAACTCGTAATAAATCGAGTTTCCAAGAGGGGTTATATTCTGGTCATAGTATTTTCTTATAAACGTGCCAATTGAATATCTAATGTGCACTCTGACAAACAAATATCCGTTGAATAAATGTATATAACATATATATATATATATATATATATATATACAATAATTATATAATATATTTAAAAATAAAAAATATAATTATAGTATATAATGAAAATTTAAGACATGCTATCCAGTATAGATTGATTATGCGCGCAAACGGCTAAAGAAGACACCAGTCACCGCATCGAAGGAATGACATTTTGCAAATTTAATACGTCCCTGATCTGTCAATTCATAGCATACCTATGTATATATATAGATAAATAGTCAGGATCAACTCGGGGGAAAATTGTGGGGGTTGAAACATCCTTTGAAAATCAGGAAAAATGAAAATTTGATGACAAGGCTTTCTCATGAGATTAAAAACCAAACCAAAACAAAGTAAAAAGATTGCGTTTAATTATTGTATTATAAATATATAAATAAAAAACGTGTGACATCTATAGTTTTAGTTCAATTGTTTTATGTGTGGTTTTATTTTAAAACTATGGAATAGGTAGCAGAAATTGGTTTTTAAAATTACTTAAAAATCAAAATTGTTTTTTTTTTAATTGTATAGAGTATAATTTATTGAAGTTATATAATGTAATATATTACCAAAATTAATTCTCTTAATTTATAATTAAGAACATGAATATATAATTTGAATGCATTATAAGTACATGAATTTTTTTTCTGCGTTCGCCCCCGAATTAAATAGTAATTTCAAAAAAAATAATAAAAAAACAATACACTGTTGAGTGGTGAAAAAAATGTTCATTCAAACGGTTGTCCGTTAATATGTACCTAAGTATAACGGGTCTTAATAAGCTTCGTAATACACACATTTTCATCAGATTTAAAGCGGGCGTAATGGTTTCAGTGTTTTTCCCCCTACCCACTCCCCCGAAACACTAATTTTTCACAGTCCAATTCGTCTGTTGCAGAACGTATATATATATATATATAGACGTATAAATAACACAATTATCGTGTATTGTCGCGGGGCCCTTCGGATACGTTCAACGGTAGGCGTGAATTTCGCCTGGTTGACCGGCTCGCGGCGATGTCGCCGCTTGACCGTGAAGCGACGACGTCCGAACAACAAAAGAAATCGGCCACACGCGCACCATGGCGCGATAATTATTTTAATATACGACGAGCGGTCGACTATACGAGAAACTATCCGTAGGTATTTCGTTTTTTTTTTTTTTTTTTAAAAAATTGTTTTCGTTAATTAAAAATCCCGCCCACCCGTGTAAAAAAAAAAAAAAAAAAAAAAAAAACACGCACACCGCCATTATATAGTAATATAATATACCGCCGACCGAATCCGAGGACTGCTGCAGTGTGGACGACGAATATTATTATAATTAAACCGTGAAAACGGTACACATATTATATTATGCGCGTACGCATGTACGTACCTATCCATGTGGTACGTTCGGTGTACGCGACCAATTATAATAATATACGCGCGGGGTTATTACGTCGGGTTGCGGCCCGTGACGACAAGTCGACTCAAGGAAAACGGGTACGCGCGCAAAATATCCTCTTGTCGTCGCCGTGCAGTTTAAATAAATTACTATATATAAAACGCCCGATGGTTATTACAAAATAATATATTATATATATATATAATATACTCCCGGGGCCCGCGTCGACGATGTAATTACATATTATTCCCGGGCGCGCAGCCCCTCGCAGTCGTGTATATTATATATAGGTACGCGCGTTTGAATGACAAAGTGATTTCCACGCCCTTCGGTTTACATTGTGTACATATATACGTACACCTCGTCGTACACTGCGCACGTATAGACGTGCACACCCTGTCGATGACGTACCTCTAGCAGCCCCGTGATTAATGGTGATTTACCCCCGTCGTTCCCCGTCGTCAGTATGCAACCCCTTCGATCGCTCTCCGGCCGCCGCCGACACTGCCAAATGCCGATTCTGTCGATTAATTACGTTCCTAACTGGACGCACACAACACATAATGGCGCGTTTCGAAACGTAACCGTGTATATATTATTATATTATATACTGCAGCGCAATACGCGCGCGCGCGCGCTGCTGTGAATGACCCTGCGCGGCAGGGACGGGAGGCTCGTGACATGCGCGGGTGGGAGAGGAGAGCGAAAAAAGATTCAATTAACATCCGGTATATATAGCGTGTTGTGTCGGTGTGGCGAAAGGGTAGTAGGAGCGGCGCGGGATCGGTCCGGAAAGAACGCGTAGGTAAGGGGGGAAAAAAAACGCCACGTACGCTTCTCGTATGCGATATTATTATACGCCATATTATTATATTATTACAATAATAATATGTTTTACGACATTATAGGTATATTGTGCATTTTCTATGACGCGCGCGTGCATCTTTCCAGAGATATCATATAAATAATAATATTATCGTGTCGACGGGACACATAACATTATATTATAATATATACATATAATATAATAATTATATTATAGTCTTCGTCAATATTAGCTTTGCCCGTTAATTCTCCGCAGATATTATATTGTATTATTATTATTATATTGGAAAGGCGCGACGTAGGCTCTGCGCTGTATACATAATGACTACCGCCGGGATGATAGTAGTATAGCTCTGTTTGTTCTGCGTCAGCGTCTCGTCTCTCGCATCGCTGTGTTTACGTTGTTATTGCACAGCTTTTGTTGTTAAACATTTTCCACGCTCCCGTCCCGCCCGACTGTTGCCGTTTGTAACTTTCGAGTCCTCGATCCGGTACGGATTTGCACCGCCGCTGCCCCCTAAAAACCAAACACTTTTGCAAACGACCCGCCGAATTCGCGTATACATATTATACGAGTAGTGTATTACGCGTATTTTTTTTTTTTTTTTTTTTTTTTATCTTCGGGGTTTTATTTTGATTTTTTTTCTGCTTCGTTTCTTTTCGCCAGTTTTCCCGTTTATAATAATGATTACAAAACGGCCGTATACTGTAATATAATAATATATTATTACATATACACAACGTAAAATAAACAGTAGATATGTTTACGAATTATCTCATCCGGTTATATATATATATATATATTGCGACGACGATTATTATTATAGTGTTGTTTTATGTATATTAATGCTGTCATTCAATTATTATTATACGCGAGACCGTATTTTGTTATGTGTACCTATCGGTGTCAAAATGATTAAAATCGATAAGCCTTAAAGAAAAGAAAATAAAGAAATAAACCATTTGAACAAAGTTCAAATAGAACCGAGCTATTATAAAATATTGTAGTTATAGTAAGTTTACGAAGCTCGAACTAGATCATTTAGATACATATCATAGATTAGTAGGTATATTATATATAACATACTATTCCTTACTACTAAACTGTTACAATAATACCAATGAGAAAATAGATAGGTATGTCAGCAATAATACGAATTTTAGTCCGATATGCGCATCCCCACTTTTTCCCATGTATTAGGTTCTCCGCTTTTCATTCATTTCTGTGGTGACAGCTTGGAAACGTATGTTACCAATGAGAAGATGTACGTATTACAATGTTGTTGACATACATACATACCTACCTATCTATTTTGTCATGATAATACCTACAAAACTTTTTACAGACGCTTCCCTCCAGATACAAACTCTACCAAATTTCAAACCAATTATACGATACATTGTAGCATAAAACTTACATATATATATACTGTAATATTTTATTAGTTTAAAAAAAATTGTCCATAACAACGAAACAACTTAGATTCTTAAATGGTCACTGATCATTATTTCTAGTAAAGTACTACAAAACTGTACAATATAATCTACAACTTTTAAAGCTGTTTAAATTAACTCATTTTAATTATTTTCAGTTTTCAATAAGATCAAGGCGAGTTTTAAATTTTTAATTAACTCATATTCAAAATTAAATTATCACAAACATAAAAATAATTATAAATACATGTGACTGGTATGCGCCTTCGCCAGCTCTATCTCTGACTACCTTTGCGTAGTATATATATATGTGTGTGTAAGTACACTTTTGATTGACGTAAAAGTCGATATCATACAATATACTATACATTATACGCTATTTCTTTTTGCAAACCGTTATTTACAACAAAAATCAAATTTATATATTTTATTTTTCTAATATATGTGTGTTCCGTGGATTACGGGCAGATAAAATATGAGTTTCAAAGTACTTTAATATGCGCACATAGATATATTATATACAAACACTTCGTAATGGCATGCGATTCGATCGCACAAATTCCTAATCAGATAAGTGCGGAATCGATATGGTCGTAATAGCATATTATAATATATTGATGACCGTTTTTTATTTTTATTATTATTGGCTTTGCCACTGCACTCAAACCCTTGACACGATGAACTCGTCTGATAAATATACGCGTAAATCCGACAAATATGCGCGTGCATATAATATTGTTATCATTAAGCGATTATATATTATTATGAATGTGAGAGAAATAGTTTATTATACTACGTCGATTTATGAATTATGTTACACGTTAAAACTATAATCATTACAATCAGTCATATAAATATGTTTTTTATAACACAGTACCAATACAGACAGCTTCGTATACCTACCTACGGATTAAATGTTTATTATAAGTATGTTTGCGATTCACACAAAATTACAAAATATATTTCTGTTACATTTTGGGAGGGAAATAATTTTTTTACATTATGAACACGAAGTCAAAAATTTTTATAATTTTTTTGCCGTGTCTATTAACTTATATTTTCAAGTTTGAGTTACGTAATATACCTACTCACTATATACGGATGGATCCCTTGAAAGTTTTTAAAAAAACGTGTATAATATATGCATATAGATTTAATTGACAAGTACACGTTTTCTTCTAAAACTATAGTCATATTATTTATTTATTTATTTATTCATATAAACGGGGCAAGCCCAAAAATAGCAAGATAAAATATGTGCAAAAATATAAACAGTAACTAAGTCGTGCAAGTAATGTAAATACTAAAGAAGATAATTACATATTTTTATTATTATTTACAAAAAAAAGAAGAGGTCGTTATTTTCTGTTCGCACGAGACGGACAATAGGTAAGTTGTCAAGGAAATTAGAAAAATAGCGAGGAGTATGATGAAAAGGGATAGAACAGCGAGCGGTGCGGGAAGGGACTCTGAAATTTATTAGGGACAACAGTAAAAGAGAATCAATTTTGGCGGACATTATATAAAATGTAATGTAAATTAAAATATGCATATTCACGTTTTTATTTCCTCACGTCGGATCTCGTGAAATTGCAGTATTTCGACCGCAAATCGCTATCCACGTGACCGGGCACGCAGGCGTTCTGATTTTCTCCAAACGTATATTTTTCGGGTCGAGCGAAAATCGCGCTAAGCGTATCCATACTACCGTTCTAGTTATATAATACTATGGTGTAGTGGTGGGTGGGTGGGTGTGCTAACTAACGACGATCGTGTGTGATATATGTTGTTTTGGCCGCAAAATCGTGTATGACGCAATGTCGGGAGGTTTTTCAAAAATTCATGTTCACATATTATATACGCGCGGTGGTTATAAGTTTCCATTTGTATGTATGGCTTCAGGAAAACGAGCGTTGGTCAGCGGTTTACACCACACCCATCATATGAGCGACCGTGTTGCACACGAACTCACGACGCGTATAATATATAATATCGTCGTATCGTCTCCTCCTCTTCTTCGTCCTCTCGGCGATCGCGTCTACATTATCGTCTCCGGTATTTCGGTCACGTACAGCCGCGGGTTTCACGTATATATATATATATATTATGCGTGTGTGTGTGTAATATATCGGCCCGTACACTTTTTTTTTTGCGGTATGAAAACGAAAAGGAAAAAAAAAACCCCGACAACGATATGACAAGGAGGCCCCGGTGGAAATAATAATAATAATAATAATAATAATATGAACATGAACACGAGTCCTGATGGTCAAATCTGCATGATTGGGAAAAACGGACAAGAAAGAGAGAGGGCGCCGACCACCGGACGATCGATGGGTCCCACGGGAAACGGTTCTTATCTTTTGCCACCGCATATATATATATATATATAAAGATATGTATATATATTATATCACGTCTTCTTCCTCGACTTTTCCCGCCTTATATTATTCGCCGTCGTGTACGCGTGTGTGTACGACCCTTTTATATACGTCGTATATACATATATATGGTGTGTGCGTGTGCGCGAGCGTAAATCCCTGTACGTCCGTGCGTACAGTGTTAAATGACGTGTCACAACACTGCTGCGGCTTGGCGATATTGTATATTAATATAATAAACGCCGCCGCCGCCGCCCTCATTCGTCACGGCCCGTCAGAACGGTGTGCGCGACAAAGACGGATCAAAACGAATCAAAGTGCCCAGAGATTACGCTATACCGTATATTATTATTAAACATCATATTATTATTATATCCTTATCGTTCTTATATCGTGTGCGATTTTCGTCTTTTATATTTTGTCCGGTCAACAGCAGCTATATCCATATAATATTACAGAATAAAAGAATCAGAATGGACACTGATAAGAATTTACACGGGCAGCACAGGATGGCGTGAAAATCAGTCGCCATGTTTTTGGATGCGATTTTATCATTCTTTATACCGTGTTTATACCGTAGAGTAATATAGAGGCGGCTGATAGAGACGGAGAGTTCCGTCAGATCGTTGAGGCTCTAAAACCGTTGATAGTTGACAGAGTATAACCACTTACAAAAAATAAAATATTGTATCAATATTGTGTTTTATGGCAATATATAATAGATCACATTATAACGGGCAATTATTTTTACAATTTATTATACGGTATTTTTTTTTTATCAAAAATGACCATGCTGTATCTATCCACGGTTTACCGGCCTCAAGTAAATTAAATTGTATGGTAAAGATACACAACGGCGCCTCTATACTACTTTATGGTTTATACCTGTGTTTATACCACAGATATAATCCGACGTACTAAAATTAGAATATTCTGTAATAGTACTGATAGTGTGTTTTATGGTATAAACCACTGAATATTCTGTGGTATAAATAATGATAAAATCGTATCCGAAAACATGGCGACTGATTTACAGATTTCGGCTTAGTGTCCACCCCCTAATAGTATATCTACTGTATATTATTATTATTATCATCATCGTATTAAATAGAGAGGAAACGGAAAACGATTACCAGTCGCGCCTCGTGCAACCTACGCATGAATGTAAAAAAAAATAATTATACAAGTACGACGCATTCAGCAATCGATCCAACGAAAAGTTTATTGGCACCGCGTATATAGACGGCCCCCCGTATTAATTGAAACTTTTTTCGGAACGTGTTGATTACGCCGCGCAGACCGTGTGCACACGTTTGTTTGTATAGAATCTGTATACACTATAATGTATATAGCTGTGAACGCGACGAGTGAAACGATTTTTTTACTTTTTTTTCTTGTCTTCGGTATATATTCGTATACTAGTTGCGTTATTTATATACGTACAAAAGCCGACGATGATCTTGCTACTATACGTTTTTGTTATTGCTTTTAATTTCGGTCGTCCATTGTGCGTGGATGCTGCTTCTGTGGTGGGTATATGGGCGCGCGGAGATTTCTTTTGAAATATCAAATGCCCTGTTGTTTTGACGATTTAATCGGATCGCTTTGCTTTTTGATGGGGGAGTGCGCGAGCGTATATATATATATGCCTGGTATATACAGTACAGGGTGGAAAAGAGGTAAATATGCACAAAAGATCTAACAAAAGGGTTAATCGTCGGAAGAGAGAAAAACGGTTCCTTATGAAATTAGCCCCGGGCGGTGGAACCCCTTTTTCTTCTTCGTCATTCCATTCTTGGAGGTTTTTTTTTTTTTGTTTATTATTAGCGAAGACTTCCGCAATTAAGATTTCAGTATGCCGCCGGAAAATGAATCCATCAAAAACGAAAAGAAAAAAAGCAAAGGGGCACCACGCCATCAATTTCGATTATCGGCCGCACGACGCCGCGTGGTGATCTAAAAATATAGAAATTAATTGATTTGGATCATCTCCCAAGTGCGGTTTTATCACAAGTGGGTCCCCGCTGGTCGAGGAGACACAAACCAGACGCGCGAGCGCCACCACTCGTAAACGGTGTGTGCAGTGTATTTTTAGAGACACATTTTGGCCGCGCGACCGACAAAACAGACATTCGTATAGGACACGAGTATAGCTGTTTTTTTTTTTTTTTTTACGAAAAAATCATTCGAATTCATAAAAGTTACATATTATATACATCCTACATCGATTTTGTTTCTCTTTTTTTTTCAACACGGCGAAATTATACACTATATATATATATCGCCACAACAGGTCTGTCTTTCGCGTTCTTTTTACGTATACACCCATATTATATATTATGCTCGGTCTCTGCACGCGTTTTTTGACGGACACTATATGTATATAATAATAATATGTCAATGCGTGCGACGACGACGACGACGACGACGACGTGGGATCGATATCGAACCCTGCGGGGCCCGTTCCGGTCATTATCGGATCTAAGCACGTGGTATATATATATATGCGAGCCTCATTGTGACAGGTTAGCGTGTGCTGCTCCTGCGGGACACGTCAAATACGTGTGTACGAGCTACCACTGCCCCGTCTTTGACGACCACGACGTATACATCACCTACCTGCCCGTCTCGAGACCCTTTTAAAAGCTTGGCGCGCAATAAAAATGAAAAAATAACTTTTTCTTTAATGTCATTCCGACCGCCGCCGATATTATCTTGATCGCACGTCAGTGGATTTTCGTGTGTGCCGATATAGAGTGCCCTTAATTTAACCCGCCCGGCAGTGGTATGGCGTGTCCGACACCGTGCGTCGGCGGCGAACACAATTGCACGCGCGCGAGGCCGCGCACACCCCTCGTCGATTGCCGTCGTCATAATTTCCGAAATAACAATTTGTTGTGATGTGGTTTTGTTGTGGGACACGTTCGGTGCGTACTGTGTATATACGTGCACCTATTTCATTATACAATTGTAATTATTATAACCGCGCGTAATTCTGTTCGTCGCCGCCTACTCCGTGTGTATATAAAATACAGTCCTTTTCCGGGCAATCGCGGCAATCGCACAGTCGAAATAATAATTACAATCCGATGGATCTCGCGCGATGTTGTGGATACGCCATGCTATAAACGAGTATGGAAAAAAATATTATTATTATATTAATCCGTCGCCCCCTCTGCCCCGTGCGGTTTTCCAATTCGAATAGAGAAAAAAAAACAACAAGCGTGTAATAAATTGTGTCGTAATGTAATTTTCGTTCGTTAATCCGTTCATTTTTTTTTTTTTTTTTTTTTACCTATGAACCGGTTTCGTTTTTGTACGCCCCGCAGCCATCACCCCTACTCGATCACTCGTGCGCCTTCGGTCGTGCAACTTTGGAATTTTAATGAAAACGGAACTTTTGTCGGCGTCGGAATTGTTTTATGTTTATTAATCAGCCACAAAAGGGTAAAGCAACGTTTAGTATAAAATGTTGTATACTTGTATATATATCGTGTAGTAGTGTGTCCTCACATAACTCAAAACTTTCCTCGGGCGGACGACGATAATTAAAATCTTGAGGGGAAAATTTTATTCGCGAGATGCGCTCTTTTCGCATGATGTTGCATCGTATACGACTCGTCGCGCACCGGAAAACGCCGCCCAATTAGACGAGAGATTTTTTAATTAACTCACCCGGCATAAAGCAAGAATAAATAATAAAATAAAATAAAAACGTTTTCATTTTCTCTCTCTCTCTCTCTCTCTCTCTCTCTCTCTCTCTCTCTCTCTTTCTTTTTCGACGGTCGCCATCACTGTTTTTGTCTCCCGTATATATGTATATAACATTAATATAAACCGTATCTATGTATTTATCGTGTATATATTAAGTGTGAGCAGTGTAAAGAAGAAGTATATAGTGGAGGAAAAGGACAAGTGTGTATAATCGAATCGTCGAGAAGGGCATTACGTCTTTGGCCACAGGAGACTGACATTCCTGGCTGCGCGCATTGTTTTATGTGTCAGCACCGCCCCCCTCATTATGGCCCGCGTACCCTTTTACTCCGTTTCACTTTGCGCGCGCGTATATATATGCCACTTAATAACGACACACACGTCTCGAAACACCAAACGTATATACGGCGACGACGATGACGACGACTACATAATGTAATATATAATAATATATAGGTACGACGATGACCCGAGGCGAACGCATAATCCAAAATCTTATATATCAATATAATGTGTTGTTGTGTGCAGCTCGTTTGTATAATATTGGAAAAAAAATCAATAGAGTTTCAAGGATTGTATTTGTATATAATATAATATATTATGTGTATCATATACTACATAATGTTATAATAAATGCACGTGCGTATACTTGTATAAATATACATGTCAATCAATTCGACACTCGAAAATATACGATTGCAATAATTATATACCGCCACGGGTTCCGTTTATCAGAGAATAAAAACCGTCCACGCCGCGGATGACACAGTCCGAAAAAAATAAATTATACTCGTATATAAAGGAGAAGAAACGAAAAAGATAATAATTACTTGACAGTCGACACGATGCGATGTTTGAGTCGCGTCCGCTTTCGGACCATCGTTTTTTCTTCCTCTGTCGACCGGGACACGTACGCACGAGATTGATTAATACGCGCGCGCGTCATAAAATCGTTTTAACGGTCACTATGCGGTTAAGAGCGGATAGAATATGAAGAAAAAAAAATAAGTACGATAATTTACGAGGAAGCAATGCATCATTAACTCTCTGATAGCAGTTCGCTGGAGACGGCGAGACCCCATCGTCATCGTCGTCGTCGTCGTCGTCGTCGTCGTCGTCGTCGTCGTCGTTGGGCGACTATATAAAAGAGACTAGGAAAAACAAAAATTACAATAAAAATACAACCACTATTCATGATATACATTTATATGAGTAGACAGTAGTATACATATATACATAATGTATATACAATAAGTAATAACAATAATATAATACGTGCCCTACTATATTAAATGCACTATTTGGAAAAATAAAATAAAATCGTGTGGTATAAAACTATAAAGGAATACAAGCCACTAGTGTTTTCGTCCTATAAAAATGAATAGGTAGGTCCAAATGTTAATTAAGTGATATTATATTATATTTATATAATATGTATATGGATTATAGTGATATACATGTACAGTGTACACAGAAGGTATTTGTGTGTAAGATTTTCGGGAAGTTTTTATTTTTTGTGACGTTTATTACAGACGCATAAGTAGTCCATTATATCTAAAATGATAAATCGATGTTTTCCTTTGTCAGTGGCAGCGGCAGCGGAGGCTGTATAGTACGTCGTCGTCATCGTTATCAACGCTACCGCCACCGCGGCCAAAGAAGATGCGTTCTCTTCTTCGCGTGAGTTCTAATTAAAAATGGTTGCGCAACCGCGTGTGACGCTCCGAATCACATATACCTCTCGACATCATATTTTTTTTTATCAAACTATACGCGTTTTTTAAATTATACGCGTTTATATTATAGATAAAATATTATAGTCATTAGTCAATATAATATATCATAGATTGTAAATTTATCGATTTCACAAAAGACCAACCATCACACTCCGTACCATAATATGTGATTATACATATTATATTTCATCCGTCAAAGGTTATCCATACGCTGAGATCACGTCCCCGGCGAGTGATTATCATAATAATAATAATTATTATTATTTCCGTTTAATATACCTTACCATACCATTTTTTTATTTTCCAAAAATAACACACGCGTACTTCTTATCTATCGAGCACCACGTTCTGTACTTCGCCATGTCGTGTTCGATGATGTTTTATGTAATATAATAATATATAAATATTTAATACGTGATATGCCTTGTCATAAACAACTTCAATGTCGACCCGGACGCGATTTTTCTTCGATACGATATAATATATTTTTTATTTTCCACATTTAATTGGCAGTTGACCTCTCGACACGCACTCTCTGATTGCCGTGTTTTTTGTGTCAGAAATATATATATATATATTATATATTATACATTATTTTATGTACGACGTAATGATATTTCGACCTCATTAGTGACAGGAAGCTTTGTTGTCGGTTTGTGGCGAGTATAGCTGTATGAAAAAGCCAATAATCGCAGCAAATGCCTTATATTGCGATGATAACCGAAAGTAACTATATATATAATACTGTACGTAATAATATTACCTCGGCCCGCTAGTGTTTTTCGATATACATGACGCGTATAACCGAAAAAACTTGCGTTTAGTAGCAGCGGAGCCGCTTATATATATGTATGTGTGTTTGTGTGTATGTATGCACGTGGGAGGTATATGTGCGGAATGGATAATAATAGGAAATCGAGAGGGCATGTTTCCGGGACATTATTCGCGAAGAGTATACACATAAGCGACGTATAGTTACGCGATTTTTGGCGCATTTTGTGGGGTCTCGTGTGCACTTGACGGTGCAGCGCACTGCGCGAGGACAATAGGACCTTATTTTCGTCGTCTCGAGTTATGATTTCATATTATATATACCTAATATTATACACGTATTCTTAATCGATATTTGTGTGTGTGTGTGTGTGTGTGATGCAACGGTACCGCCTATATAGGGGGTATTCATCATTATTTTTCCTTTTTTTTTTTTTTTTTTTTTTTTTTATCGATTGCGTCTTTCAATTCGTCGTCGTCGTTGTCCTTTTTAATATACGACTACCATAATATATTATATGAAATATTATATAAAAAAAGGATCCGTGTGTGTAATTATAACATCGGCGCGCAACAAAGGAAACCACCCTGATGATATATCGGCGGCGGTGGCGGACAGGTACCTCTACACGAGTTGAATATATATATGGGTATAGGTGGTAGGTATATAGGATATGAGAGGCATCCCGCCGCTGCCCGAGTCGACTCTTGTCTGGGCCGCCGCATGCATTTGTGTTGTCGCGGCGGCCAGTGCAGGCGTGTTCATAACCGCGGAAAATGCGAAATTGCGACGGCCACCAGACCCGAATACGATTTAATTAATTATTTTTGCCCTCGTCTCCGCCCGTTGTCAATCTCCAATAGGCCGTGCACACGCGGGCTTATGGTCGCTGAGCACACCGCACACAATGTTGTATACACACACGTTTATTATATATCGAAATTATTATTGTTATTATTACAAACAAAAACCCTGTGCAGAGGTCGTTACGTTGCGGGTAGTTTTGACCAACACTGCATAAGCGTGTATGAAAAGTAAAATCGTATTATATTGCAATAATGATGCTGAGCGCAAAAAACTCGTTTACACATCAACAATGTACCGTGCAGCTTAGCAAATCTATCTATACATATATATATATATATATCATATTATAATGATTTTTTATTTTTGCTTAATTCGGACCTTGTATGCCCATCGCCGCTTCCATGCTTACCTGTCCTTAGCCAGTTGCTCTCCATCTATTATTCCCAGGAGCTTGAGGTCTTCTTTAACTCGATCAATCCACCGCTGTCTTGGCCGTCCTCTCGGTCTTTTTTTTGTCTGGTTTTCACGTAACGTTTGGCCTTTTGCTCTCCAGACGTGGCCGGTCCAGCTTAACTTTTTGCTTTTTAGAACTCCTACTATACGTCTGGCTCATTGAACATTGCTCTAAGCTCTTCATTTGTTCTCCGTTCGTATGTAATTCCTCTCATCGTTTCTTTTGGGGCCATAGATTTTTCCTAGGATTTTCCTTTCAAATACCATTTAGTCTTTTTTCGTCCAACTTTGTTGACGTCTACGCTCCATACGCATACAGAACTATGAGCCTGATGAACACTTTATATATAGCCTTATAGTTTTGTGTTTTTGGATAACAGTCTTGACTTGAATATTGGTATAAGTGCGAAAGAGCACTTATTTTCCGCCATTATTCTCCCGTTAATATCTTCGTGGCTAACTGTAATAATTAATCAGGTTTTTCAATAATTATGACATCGATCTGTATATACTCGTATATGCGTATGTTAAACGACGATGACAGATTGTAATTGATAATTATTAATTATTATTTAGCATCACACAGCGTCCGATCGATTACGATACATAGGCGAAAGTGGAAGAAAAAATGAGTTCTTTTCCGCGCGATTTTCAAGATAACTACTTTACTTGGATGAGTACTCGTCCATATTTACCCGTTTTATTTCGTACTCTATATACGACAACGATAAACGTTCACGTGAGTATTTTTCGAAAGAGAATGGTGTCACTTCGCCCCCGCACAATCACCGTCCGCGGGCTTTTTCTCATGAATAATAATTTGACATGCCGTCTGTCACGCATGCTTGGTCGCAGGTATAGTACCTACTACGTGTGTGTGCCTTTTTTTTCATCATCTTCGTCGTCGTCGTGTATACTTCGATGCTGCAGCCACGCACGGTGACAAGGATTTTGACGCGCATCACGACAAAACCCGAAGACGGCGGCGGCTCAGGGGGACACAGACAATCGCCTCGCCGATCATCGTCGTCGTCACCTCCACAATATATACGCATCATGCCGAATTATTGTTATTATACGAAGTTTTTTTTTCAATTTTTTCTTCCTTTATTTTCGTGCGGTCTGTGTCGGCACGACCGGTTTCTGTGGGAAACTATATTCGGTCATATCAGTCACGTTGCTGCTGCTGCTGCTGTTACGATGAAATTATAATATATACCTACATTATATACATGTATATTATATATATATATTTAATATTTATTGACAGTTGGATTTTTCACCAAAATAAAATCGGATTATCCGCGATTATCATATAATATATAAGATACCTCTATATAGGTATCTATATATAATATATACGTGGTTGTAACACGGAGACGAAGCGAACGATCGCGACGATCGTATCTCAATGGAAAAAAATTGCAATTTACATTATTTAAGTATACACATATATATATACAGAAAAAAGTATGAAATACACCGTATATACGTTCGATAAACCCAATTTTTACGAAATGTTTAATTTAAATGCCCAGATATTATGCTATATATCGTTATATGAGCACCGAACCGTGCAGCCGACATCAGTCGTATATATATATATATATATATAAACATATTATATTATAATATCGCACTTGATGTTTTTCCGGCCGGTTAGTCGCTAGAAGTAGAAACTTCGTCGTCGTCGTCGTCGTCATCGTCGTCGATATTCTTGCATATTATTATATTATTATTACATTTTGTCGAAGAATTCGCGTGTCAGAGTCAAAGGACTACACGAGGGAGCAGAAAAAATCGCCCCGAAACGAGCGAACTAGTGACTTTAATTTATTTTGCTCCGCGACTATATACTGTACGCATAGAATGCAAACGTGTACTCAACAAATTAATTATATTATATAAACAGACAAAGGTCCGACGGACGCGGCACGTGTTTCGGTGGAATGCTAATATTATCGTTGCGTTCGTTTACAGACTGCCGATCAAAGGCTCTATATCGAAACGTTCAGCGTATAGCACATACCGCCCCTGCAAAAATATACGGTTTGCCAGCTATACGCGACATGCCGGCGGACCAGTCAAGTACACACACGCCGCGTCCGTGACAAAACGAGCACTATTGTCACTATTATTTTGTCGTCATATACGCATATTATTAATACTGCATGTACGTCTCGAATCCGGCACGGTTGTATAATATTATAATATATCGACGTTATATTATAATATTGAAATATTCCGTTTGCGCCGTTGTGGTCGTTCTTCGATTGTAATACACATATTATAGATTATATGCACACATATCGCCTCCGGCTTTGTCGTTAATCGAGATGAAATGTGGTCGGAACGAGCTTATATAATATAATAATAATAAAATACAAACCGGTGTGACGACGACGGTGTCACCTATACTGCAATATTATTATACAGCTGAAAGAGAGGCAATCGCGAATAATTATTGTACACGCGTGCACAAATATAATATCGATATTATGCAGTCGTGAGTCCAATATACACGATCTATGGTAATAATATATATCCAACGTCATTATATTTCGTCAAAATTTGGCTCGGTGGAGTAAAAGCCCCGTATATATATATATATAGATAAATACGAACTACGAATTGGCGTGAAATCAACACTCTTCGTGTTTATATTTTTCGACGTTTAATAACATAATGATAATATTGTAATATTCGTGTATTAAAACTAATCGAACGAGCCACGGAAGAGAGAAACATCGTCGTATCGTCGTCGCGTCTTTTCGTATAGTCGTGCGGCGGCGGCGGCGACGTTCGGTCGTCAAAAACACCCCGCGGGGCGATTATTATTATTATTATCATTATTATTATTATTACTAGTATCGTCGTCGTCGTAGTCGTCATTATTGTAAAACGTGTATATAATATCGTACGTCGTAAGTTTACGACGGTTCGTGTACTATAATAATAATAATAATAATAATAATAATAATAATAATAATAACGTGGTCGTCGTCGTCGTCGTCGTCGTCGTCGTCGTTTTCCTGCAGGACAAACCGGTTTGCGGTCACGAAATCTATTTCTGATCGACGACCGCCGCCGCCGCCGCGTGACCATCATCGCCTGCACCACCGAAGGGACCCGGGAAGAGTAGAAAAAAAAAAAAAGTCCGAGGCCGCCGCTGCTTTTCGGTGTTCGATTTGTCCCCGCCGCCGCGCATACGGTCATTAGATGACGTTGTATATATAATAGTACCTCTACCTATATGCGGACGCGACGCGACTCGCCGGTAATATTCCTATTGCGTATACGTTGTATTATATATACCTACGCGCGTATATACGTATAATGTGTAATAATATAACATATAAGACGGTGGACGGCGAGTGAAGAAAAGACGAAAAAAAAAAAATCAAATATTATTAATGAAGTGTCATTCTTCAAGGTCTTTGCGTGTATATGCGTACGCGTATATAAATATATACGTGTTTACTTTACGAAAGAGAGAGAGACAGTACAGAGTGAGAGATTTGTGGCGTTCATCACGCATCGTCATAAAAGCGCACAATATTTTCGTTTGTCGTGTACACTCGGCTTGGTCGCCGCCGAAACAAAAGCAATATACATAGAGAAGCTCCTTAATACACGTATGCCTACAATATATACACCGCGGATATAATGTACATTTTTTTAATTAAGCGCCCGGCGCCAGCGGACAAATGCTACGGACGACGTATTATACTCGTACATACACGGCAGGATCGTATAATATTATTATATACGCGTCCCCGAGACCCATTGTTTCGTTATTAATGGCTTCGGTTTCGGGGGTTGACAACTCGTTTACTGCACACGTAAACACACGCTTCGATCGCACTACTCGCCGATGACGCACGTAAAACGCATATTATATATGATTTTGCGGGCTCGTCGAAAATTGACATTTTCCGTATCCAATATAATATTATGACAACATTGCGATCTTCGATTATTTATTAATACGTAATATTATATAGTTATACTTAATATATAATTGATCAAATCATATCTTATACAGTAGTTTACCACAGAAGTCAGAATGTTATTAGCTGATAAGAGCGTAGTATCATATATAGCCTAGTGTTCCGGTGGCTCTAAAACCTCCACTATATTAAGAGGACGTCGTACGCCCGGTTTTTTTAAGGGGTACTGTATAGGCAATTATTAATGCATTTTAATGAAAATAAATAATATCCAATCATTTAAAAATATTTTAATATATTATTAAAGTATAATTTAAAAATAGCCTTGTGTCAATATCATTTTTATTATCGTGTAATCACGATATTTGCTTAAAAAACAGGTTTACGCATTTTTAATTTCAACTCGAGAATAACGTAGAAAGATGAAATAAAAATTAATTAAAGAAAATAAAATTATCTAGTGCTCAACATAAGCTAATTTTTGATATAATGTGCATTTTTAAGCGTTTTATAAGTGGTTAAAAAATAAAAAAATTCGATTTGGTTAAATAACTACAAATTTTAAAAAAAGGCTACGTTAGACATAATGTTATTAACTATAATTTGTTTTTTATTTCGTATTTCTATCATGTTTATAAGTTTTTCATTGAATATGTGTTCAGAATTCTTATCACAACTTCGTAATTTCTAATATTAGAGTAAATGGACTTATTGCTAAATTTATAGATTTGTAGCCTGTTTTTCGAAATTTTAATTTTAAACAGAAATATATTTATTTAAGTTATTGTAATTTAAATAGATATATTTAAAATTGAAAGTTTGAAAAAAATGCTATGGTATAATAGATATGATCTCATCTATAAATTTTGTAATAAGTCAATTTACTTTAAATTATTAATATTAGAAATGACAAATTTGTAATAAGAATGCTAAAGGTATATATTATATCTCCAGTTTATTAGATGGAGACAGCAATTATACGGCTGCTACGAGAAGTTTCGCAGATATTTTGATCCATACATGGACACAGGGTGCTAAAACGTAAATTTTTATTATTTTTTATTTCAATTTTTGAAGATTACAATTTCTTTAAAAAGTCAAATATTAGAAACAACAGTACACGTAAATTATATAAAGTATTGGTTTTTTTATTTACTGTAAATCTTTACTCCGGCTATTTTCATTCACCACTTGCAATGACCACTAAGATATTTAGGTTTAAGTTAAACTGAAAAACAAAATTATATTAAGCCCCAGAAGAATTTCACAAGATATTCGCCAGCACACCTGAAACACTCTATAATATAGCTTACACGTCTTCGCCTACGATTTATAACGTTCAACTGAGATTATCGTGGTGTCAGTTGAATCGACAGAGAATGTCTTAGATATTGTATTACACGGTTAGTTTAAATCCGTTTGTTATACAACGGTATGATAATAATATTATTATTATGTTCACGTCGTTTTTTTTGCCTAGAACAAAAATAATAATATAGGTAGGCCTATGCATTGTCGCAATAACGTATGCAGTAGTTTGTCGGTTCCGTAATTTGGCGTTTGCATAGGTATTATAGGTAGGTACCTATATACATAATGATACGATTTTATTATTATTATAATATATATTTTTTTTTACTTTCAACGAAATTTCGAACGTCAAAGAGAAGTGCCTTTTTTGCCGGCGAGGGAAACGAACTTATATCGCGAAACAAAACTAAAATGAAAAAAAAAAGGGCTGAAGTATGGTAATAAAGTAAATTGCTTAGACGAGCAAATTGATCGCGACGGATTATCTCACATGATGATCGCCCATGTGCAGTAGTTATCGAGCGGCGACGGATCAAGACACGGTGAATGATCGGCACACGTAAAATATAGATCATAGTATATATACGTACATGTATTATACACCGTGTAATTGGCCGGAGCGAATATTATGTGTAAAATATATATAGTTTATACATTGTATGCTGGCGACAAGATTACTGTGTGTCGGTCTACTTGTCCGCCGATGCCGCAGCCGTCAAATTGATCCGTATAGTAATGTTTTGTCAATGATCTTTCGACGTGCTTGTTAACCGTTTGTTTCGGTCCCAAAAAGAAAATCTTTATTATCATAATATATTATAAAAAAAATGTAATTCGTCCCTAATCCAATTTTGAATACGCGCTGAAAATTGTTATCCGTTTTTTTTCCCCAATCATTTTGAATAAACATCGCAGCACTTTCGGAAAGTAAAAATAAACGAAGAGAATCCGAAATTATCGCGTCTTCGCGACTATTTGTCGTCACCGCAGTCGTACACCAAGAGTATCCTTTGTTTCTTTGCCAAAAGTCGATTATTTTTCGCTTGTACCTTATAGAATTTTTCCTGAAGTACCCGAATCTTTCGACGGTATACTTCGATTTCGGTTACGTCCTCGTTGTCCGGTCGTATTCGTGCCCGAATAAACCTATCGCACATATATAGATACGGACATAAGTATACCTACACGATATTATTGCAACTATAACACATTTGTTTTAATGATAAATTGTGTAAAATTTGTGCATATTTGCATATAAATTAAAACGTATAGATAATAATAGGTGTAAATTATAGGTATTACAAGTTATAACTTATTGCATTGTAGGTATATACTCAATCGGGTCGGTTGACCTCTCCTCAGCTCGACACAGTTCAAGCATGATATTCGCCAATACGGCCGATACGCTGTTTTTCATTAAATAATCGCTGAACTCGTGACGTTTCCATTTGACTGGTATAACCGCATGCTGATTTTCATTGGTCTATAACGAAAACCGTTTATTATAAATATTATAATAATATCATCGTGTCCGAGCGTTCTATTTTTCGTTCTTTTTTTATTCATACCGCGTCGGCGTCGTACGCAGCCATTGTAATGCCGAAGAATCGTCGCGGTCCGTACTCGACTGGATGGTTTTCTTGCATTCGGTTGTTATTTTTCGTGGAGATAACCAAGGTGATTCGTCTATACATAAATTGTATATCTATTATGCGCGGTATAATATTCTAGTCTGTATATAGTTTGTCGTGCGATACTATGGTAAAATCGAACGTGTTTTAAACACGGTGTCGTCGTGTATAAGAATATGTGAGTTTATATACCTACGTATGTACGTACGATGATGACGATAACGATAATAATAAGTAATGCGGATTGCATGTCCGTGTAAATCGTTTGAAACACTGTATGTCGTCATTAAAACTTGATAACGGCGGAAAGGGATGAGTGGAGAGGAAAAAACGTAATCACAACAATAATAATAATATTATAATAATCGACAGCGGAAAAAATCGTGACACGGCCTCCGCCGCCCCCGAGGTATCGGTTCTTCGCCGTGCCGGCAGCAACGGCGGCACGGAGTCTTTGGGCCGTTTTTGTCGCCCATACGGGGTCGCGTTCCCGTCCGGCCCGGGATGATGACCGACCGTCACACCGCCACGTACATATAACATTATAATATACCACCGCCGGCACTGTTGGCCGTATAATACACACACACACACACACACACTACACACACGTACACACGCGCCCGCGTATCAGTAGTGCGAGTGCGTGCGTGCGTCGTACGGTCCCGGAGGCGAGTCGTCGTGTAATTAACGTTATGACTTTGACAAATAATAATAATGGTCTCGCGTTACTCGGAATGCGACGGCCGCAGGTCCCGGCAGCTTTATATACACACACATAATATTATATACGTATAAGCGCGTGCACGTATATATATATATATATATAATATTATATACGACCGCGTGTGACCACGTACCTATATAGTCGTTTTATTTTTTATTTTATTTTTTTTTTTACGATCCGGACACATCAAAATCACACACACACACACACACACATATTATATTATTATGGGTACCGTCCGCGTCATCATTACTCGTATTATAAGAAAAAGTCACTATTATAATATACGGTCGCGTAATATAAGCGCGGGGGACATATTATTATTATAGAGATTAAAAAAAACTCCGTTGTCGTCTTCGTATATACTTTAGTACGTCGCGCGTCCTCCCTCTATCCTTTGCGCGTCGCGGTAATTGCCCTTGTGTGTGTGTGTGTGTGTGTGTGTGTGTGTGTGTGAGAGAGCGCGCGCGAGCTCGCGGTATATCCTGCAGCGGTCTACTCTTAAAAAAAGAAAAAAACCTATATATATATATATATATATGTGTGTGTTTTAATTGCGTTCGCGCACGGGGAAAAAACCAATCTCTACACACACACACACAAACACACGTGGGTTTTTTATTGCACACACACACATGAAAATATACAGGTACTATGCGTATACTATTGATTTACGTTTTGTCGTAATAATAATAATTGTCAGAGGCGGTGGCGACGGTCGCAAAACAAAAAATAAAAAATAAAACATAAAAAACGTGTACGTATATGCGTGTCTTATTGCGGGTCTCTCACGGTCGTCGTCGTCTTTTTTTTTCCTTTCTCATCCACTGCAAACTTGTCACACATTTATACATACACGTATACATATACAAATAGAAAGGGTGTGCGGGGGTGGCGGTCGGTCGGGGGACGACGACGACGACGACGACGACGAGAGGGCTCCCCGCGGCGAACAGCGCGACACACCACCCCGCGGGGGGCGCCCGTTGGTCGCCGACGCCGCCGCCAAAGAGACCGCACCTATTTTCTTTTTAAATTGGAATCATGTCATTCCCGCTGTTTATTTATTGTTTCGAAACCGCATTAATAGGACTCGGCGCGCGAGTGTATATTATATACATACGTGTATATATATATATATATATATATATATATATATATGTGCAGGTATGCTACATACTGCAACAGGTCGTATATATATATATACAGTCGTTGTTTGTTGCAGGGCTCCGTTAGAAGAGGAGATGATGAAAAAATAATAATAATAATAATAATAATAATAATAATATTAATAATATTGTGTCGTTTTGGTCTGCAGGCGCGTATATAGATATATAGCTAGGGCGTTACCTGCTCTTGCAGACGGTCGTCGCGTCTAACGTATACATATAATATTATATTATATAGGTACTGCAGCGTCGGCGGTGGTGTCACTATATATGCGCGCGCGTATACATACAATGCGCCGCCGTTCGTCGGGCTATTAAAATAAAAAATACCGAAATAGCCTCTCTCGTCCTCTCCCGGGAGAGGTTGATTAAAAAATAAACGATTTTTAATCTATAAGTGGTTTTTTTTTTCCTATATACGAAATTTACGTGTACATCAACGAAGACGACGACGACGACGACGACGACGACGACTATAATATTATATACATATAGTATATATATATAGGTACACATTAATATTTATATTATTATATACTTCAGCGGTGCAGCTGAGAACAAATCGATTTCGCATCGACCGTGTAATAATAACATATACACGAACTCGGTCTTATTAACGAAAATACGATATTATTATTTATATGCCGTATATCATAACAATATTGCTGCGATAGCGACGGCCGGCGTGAGATTTAAACGATCACGCACGTCGTCCAATACATATGTCGTCGTGAAAACATAGTTTGATAAATCGATTTTTTACGCGCGATAATACGTTCGGGATGGGCGTAATTACTGTTGTGTTTTTGTTATTTTTTTTATCGAAATTCGAAACTGCCGTGTATCAACAAGTGTTCGAGTACATGTTGGTATATGTATAGTAAAACTGCCCCATTGTGTACGGTAATGTCAACCACTTTATTTCCCCTCTTATATACACGTATACGTATGTGTATATACATATAAAGCGACAACCGCCGCGCGGTACAAAAAAGTCAATAAAAAAAGAACACAAAAAAGAGGGTAAATTCGCCCGAGGGAAACGTTTACGACGATTTTCCCCTCGGCTGATAAAAAGAAGATTCCTTTCCTTTCCCTTTTTTTTTTTTTTATTATATTTTGACACTTACACGACTAATCTTCCACCGGTCTTTTTTCTCCCCGATTTTATTGTTTCCGCGGCGTTTATACTGCTTTACCTATATACGATGTATGATCTTTCGCATAGCCTCTGGAAGGAGTCTTATTATATACATATAACTATATTATAAAGGCTTTAATTTTAATACGATTTTATACCCGAGTATTTATATGTACCTATACATACACAAGGACGGATTCAGGAACTATCCAATATTTTAATATTACCATGTAATTGTACGTTTATATTATATGTAGGGTGATTTCTCCTTTTCCAGCCATTGGATCCGCCACTGAGAGGACACAGACAGACGACCCTTATACGACGTGCGTACCTACATATTGATAAATAACTGTGGAAAATCATAAACAAATATATACGATGTGCCTATCTATATATTATATGCGTGCGCTCAGTGACTGGACATATACGAGTACGAACGACGGTTAAACATTTTTTTTTTTTTGACAAATGCTTCTCATCAGTCTGTAGCGGCCGCGGCGACTCGGGAGATACACTTTTCTTAAACGACCTTACATAAACCATAACCACGGTCGCGGTAATGCGTTATTGACACTCACTAGTGTGTATTATATATATATATAAGTGTATGTGTGTGCGGAGTATAATAATAACGCGAACGTATCCGTACCATCGCCGCTGTACACAGGACCCCCCTCGGGTTTTTGTGATCAATGGCGCTTACGTACTACATTTATATGTATACACATTAAGACGTATATGCGTATAAGTTTTTGAGCTCTTTGGACGATGTATACCGCCAAGTAGTATATTATATGTATATACACGGAGAAAACGTGTGTGCATATACCGATATCTCTTCCTCGTTAAACTTACATTAAGGGCCAAAACCACGTGTATGTGTGCACTTGGATCCGAAAATAATAACACCGCAAGTGTATATATATATATATATATACAGGCTTATATTACATACCTACTGACCTCTACGCAGTTCGGCCCGCCGAAATTGTATTCGAGAGTTTTAGCCGAAATGATTTCTCGAGTGTACGCATTTATATATTATCGCGTATACCTATATCATCCACATTATTATTTCGTAAATGCATATTATTCGACCACCGTACGAGTCGAGTTTAAATCAGTGGATAGTGGCAAGCCTAGTATATATATATATAAGTATAGTCCTGCATAGTCTAATTTTAAAGGCCACCTAAGTTGATCCGTTATGCCGCGGTAACAATCTGATCTGAATAGATCTGCACGAGATTCTCATACTTCCTGTCTTTTTTTTGTTTTTTTATTGTTAAATTTGTCTAATTATTAATTTTATATGCATGGATATAATATTATAATGGCTGAAGACATTGCAGTAGTCGCTTATCGAAGAAATATATGTACGACTTTATATTTTTAATTATTTTTCTGTACCGTTTATTGCTATATGCTTATTGCTCATTGTGACACTTACTGCAGCAGCAATATGTTAAGCCGAAATAACCAAGGTATTAGACAGAAAAAAAAAATACAATTTTATAATAAATCAAAAATCAATATTATCGTTTATTATTTGTGAATTGATAATACTGTACTTTAAAAAAATAGAAAACGAACACTATTCTATCTTTTAATTGATAATTACTAGATACATAATAATTATTATATTGATATTTATTGAATAGTAAAACGTAATGTATTATATGAAATACCAAAATTTATAGGCGCTACAGATACTTAGAAATTACGTAGATTAGAAAAACCTATATATAAATATGATATTTTGCACGATTTCGGATTCGCCGCGTGACCTTTGAATGATATGACCAGAACCGTATCAAGGGCCAAGGGCCATGGCCCAGGCCAAGGGCTTAACAGAAAAGGATGCCTGAAAATCGAAATTCAGTAATATCTATCCCTAAATTTTTAAGATTTGGGGAGGACGAAAATTTGACGGGCAAAATCTTATAAAAGTAAGTTGATGACTTTCTTTTTTTGCTTATTAACTAGATTTTAGAAGGAACGGGGTCGCAACTCCAAAAATTTGATGACTTTTTTTCTTTATTATCAATTTAGGGGCGGAAATTCGGTTCCTTGCTAAGGGCGCTATCAAATCTTGCCACGGCTCTGGATATAACCACATACTGTATATAGGAACAAATATTCTCGAAAATTAAATATGTTAATAATTTACTGTTAACAGATATAGGTGATTAAAAAAAATATAGATATCGACCGCGTAATGAATTACAGAAAGAATACGTAGTATATACATTGCTGGTAAAAAAAAATTACTACCTATATATTATAATAGATACTATATCATAGTAATATATATATAACCTAAAATTACGCCACTGATTTAAATTCGTATTTTTCTACACCACGTGTACCTACAGTATATTATCTTGTGTGTACCGCAGTTCGCGGTAAGATAATATTGTATTTATTTTTTTCCGCGCGCGCGTAGGCGTGTAGTGTTTGTTTATGGATCCGTTTCGAGACGGGCGTGAAAAATTCCGCGTCGGCATTTCGTGATGTCGCGCCGTCGTCTGCCGCTGCAGTACGTATACGATGCGTACCCATGCAAATACATATTATTATAATGTATAGATATAAATATAAACGTAAAAAAGATTAAATTAAAACGAAGCGGCGGATAATACAATACCGGTGTACGTATATTATATATATATAGACATAATAATAATATACACATTCGTGTTTATTATGTAAAAATCGAGAAAAAAAAAATCTCGACAACGGGACTATCGTTGTTATACCAGCTTATACACATTATACATATTATTATTATTATACGCGACGACTATATATATATAGGTAAATAGTATAATATATATATATTGTACGAAAAAAAAGCGTCTTGTCGGCGGCGTATACAGTTCGTCAATCGATTAATTGATGGCTTTTAGACGGCCATTTGAAGGTTCATTTGTTTACGAAATCGTGCGGAACCGCTGCCGGTCACGGTTTATTAGGCGACCGCCTCCGCCGCGCGCGATGACCGGCCCCGGTATACACATTTACACGTTGTTCTTACGCGTATTATTATTATTATTATTATTATACGCGACTATGTGCTGCACTGCGCACAATCCTTCGCCGCCGCTGCAGCAACAGCAGCAGCACAGAATGAGCCATAAAAGACACGATAGAGACGGAAAAACGATAGATGTTTACATCACCGCAGAAGACGAAAACGTCTCTCTCACTCTCTCTCTTTTTATTATCCGACTCTATATGTGTCTATCCGGACACAATGTATATTATAAACGCGGTTTTTTTCTGTTTTTTTTTTTTACCTCCTTTCTGTTTACCCTTCCGGCGGACCGATTTCATTTGTGTATATCTAATTTCGTGTTGCTAATTGCCGTCGTCGCCGCAAACGTTCTCACGCCGGCTATCGGCCATCTGTTATATATATATGTATACAATGTATATTATGTACATAATATAATATGCAGACACTGCGACCAATATATATATATATAATCAGAAACGTCAAAAAACAAAACGAATTGTATTTTTTTTTCTGTTTCGCTATCCGCGCTCGCGTATATTATGCTAACCGGAAGTCTGAATGTAAACGTCGCGGTCGCGGCGAAAACTCGAGCGCGTTTTATCTCAAGGGCGTCGACGTGGTTTTCCCGCGAATGAGGGGGAGGGAGGGTGTCCTTGGGCCGTCATAACGACAATTCCCTAAAGATCTTTTTCGCACGTATGACAAGATTATATAATGTATAACACCATTATGCGCGTGTAATGTAAAATGTAAAATTTATTCCTTTCGCCCAGCCGAAGAAAAAAAAAATGCTTTATCGGGTTAAATTTATATTTATATTGGATTCTATATACGTTCTTGGCGATTATACCCATATATATATATTATACGGTGGCAATAGAGTAGTATAATGTTATATATATATACCTATAAAGTTCGTTTGGGCCCTTTGATGTGGCTGACAATAATATATACTACCCCTGCGGCGGCCGTGGCCAAACCCTCGTCTGAAAACGTCGATGATATTATGGCACGACGGATGGCGAAGGGGTGTCATTTTAAATTACCTCAATTGCCCTCGGGCCGGAATTGTCATCCGCAAAGAGACCTTTGTTATAATACGCAAATACATATATATAGCTCATCGTCGCCACTGATGCCGAATTTATAAATGCCCTTCGGAATTTACATTTTCAATTATCATTAACGAACCCAAGACGCGACTCTTAATACTATATGCGTATATATATATATATATACACAGTATGTTCAAATAGTATGAAACGAAAACCTATATGTACTTTATACGTACAAATGTTCCATATCTTTTGAACACCCTGTCTGTATTATATATTGTACATATACCGCA
Organism: Pemphigus obesinymphae; assembly: GCA_025469235.1. Classification (NCBI taxonomy): domain Eukaryota; kingdom Metazoa; phylum Arthropoda; class Insecta; order Hemiptera; family Aphididae; genus Pemphigus; species Pemphigus obesinymphae. Next base: position 101,531 of record JAIPRL010000630.1, read on the forward strand.
GCTATATAGTATACCATAATAATATGATGTTCTTGACGATTATATTATACGTGTGTGTGTGTTGTTTTATGCTCGTTTACCCTCGTATCACCCCTCGTAAACGAAATTATTGTCAAAGGGCCAGTTATCCCGGTAAATCAGTTAACCCCATTTAAGTAGGTATGGGTATATAATATACTGGTCGACCGAAGACGTCAATGACGGAAGATAATTTGCAATTAGTTAATTAGCCACATACGCGGTAAAAAAACGTTGTGGAACAGTTATTGAAGTTGGAGGACATCATTTTGAATATTTACTATAATTGCCGTGAGATGATGTTACTTTTTAATGTTCATTTTTATATCACTTTTTTTTTATTTAAAGAAATAAACAATTTTTTTACTATTACAAATTGTGTTGCAAATTTGTTGCGCGACTTTTTGTCATCCCTGCATATATATTATATATGTTACTAATCTAAAAAAGAAATATTTTTATATTACTATATCATCAGTGGCGTATAATGTCGATGATTTTTTGAAGGTAACAAATAGGCAATATTTTTGTACATATTTTATGATGGAAATTGCCAATCGGTAATAATAGCTACGTATGTATGATAGTTGTAGTATATATATATATATAGGTATAGAACTATTCTGTTTGTACAAGTGCACAAACTTTACAGCGCGTATATACTCAACGGCAAGTTTAAGTTTTCGTACGTTTTTATATTTACATTTCAATGTAATATGTGACGTTATAAAAGTCTTCTCGTGTATATCCATAGGTATAATGGATACATTATGCGTACTTATACAATCGTTATATTTTCTCGACCTCTTGCCCGCGCACGTTATTTATCAAATTGCAATATCATTATTATTTTACGACCGTATAATATGTGTCGAGTGACGGATCACGGTTAAAATAAAAATAAAAATCGGAGAAAAAACTAGTATACACGCGAGCATCCAATTTCACCTATATGGGCATTATATATTATTATGTTTTGAAATAATTGCAACTCGGCTTTGTCGTTACCTATTTTAATCTTTGTGCGACCTTGACGATGTATCTATACTGTATACTTGACCGTTGACCGATGCCATAAACATATAGGTATATATCGTAATAATTACATACAAACGTTCGAGATTGTAATTTTTTATAATCCATAGTACCCATAACATGTATCTATTATAAATAGGTAATAATACTCGATTTGTTGTTATTATTATTTTTCGTCATTGTTTTTCTATACCATTCGCTGCAAGTCGCCAAGTCGACAACGATTTCTCCGGTGTGTGTTGTAGGTACACACGCATACGCATATAATATAACACTTGTATACGAGCATGAAATAGGTATAGTACCTCCAGGACATGTGTCCGTTTTTCCTCGCCTTTCGCCTGTATCATTCGCGTCATTTAAACTATACATCTATACCGTGTACAATACGTATATTATATATATATATATATATATATATATATAGGAGACATATCAACAGTTTTGGTAATTTTTATGCATGGCAGTTATACGCATCGGAAACGTATATAATATGATATAAACCTATACTTTTATACACACGTGACCGTTAAATTTGCATAAATTATCCGCCGTCGCCGTCGGGTCACGACGATCATTTTGCGCGCCCGCGGTGCAGCCTGATAATGCCGCGTGATGCATTGACAACGCGCGTATAATACGTATGTCCGATGTAAAATAATAATAATTTTTCGCTCAGTCATGACGTGGTATATATATGTATATGCCCTCGCATTCTGGTCATAATTATTTAGGTATATGAATGTATGCCCGAGAAAATTGCCCTTCCGTGACGTTTTATCAAATTACAATATTCGTATAATATAATGCGTACGAGTCGCAGAAATATGAAAAATATTATATTATTAGACGGACGTTTGTCGAGTGGTTCAGTGGCGAGTTAATGTTCTTAGCTTTATGTAATAAATATGCGAGTTGGAAATCTATATAAATAAGAATATTTAGAATTTAGATTATTCCGCATAATATGGATGGTGCATTATACCTACATATATATATATATATATACAGTGTAGGAGAAATATAAATAATGCATTTATATACAAATATACTATATTATAGTACTATAATATACTATAAATATCTATAGGTACTTTGATAAAACTCGAGTTGGCCGGCTTACACGGACGCGATGGGAAAAACGCCGCCGCCGCTGTGGCACTATATTATATAGGTAATAGCTTGTTTGCGGTCCTCTTGCGGTCCAATTTCGGACCACAGCGACTATAGGACTTACAAAAGTGTATAGTGCCTATATATATATTACACAAGCATAATGTCGTAATTGTAATGATACGACTGTGTGTATATAATTTTTGTCCGTGAGAAAACGAGGCGTACAATCATATATATTTTAGATATAATATGTGACCGGTTTTTCATGTGTATTTGCTAAAGGTATATGAGGTATATGTACGCTCGCGCGATGCATAGGACACTGCACTATATGTATATATACAATAATAATAATAATAATAATAATAATAATAATAATAATAATAATAATAATATTGCATCTTGCGGTCACAGAAATATACACTTCAGAGTACCCATACGAGACGAAAATTTTCTCTCCGATATATAGATACGTATAATAATTCGTACATTGCTGCAGGTATATATAACGACATACTGCATCAGCACAACACCCGTGTAAAGTCCGCGTAATTTGCGGGAAAAACGCGTTCGGACGAAAATCGTATGTTCAATTTCGTATATTATACGCGACGACGTGTGTTGGACTCCGTCCATATATAATAGGAGGTATATATTATTATATTGTATAATGCATATACATCTAGATAATCACAGGTGTCCGGGGAATTGTTTTCCGACGTGCGTATATGTCTATAATATCTATATAATATACCCGGGATACCTATATACAGATTGGTATATTATAAGGTTATATATTATGACAGTGGCATAAATTTGTCTCGATTTTTGATGGAGCAAAGTTAATTTTCAACAGACAGCATTTTTTTCTATTCAAAATATCAATCCCAGCTGAATACAGTACGTCGACATCAGCACTATATATACGTTTATGCGGTATATTGCCCTCCTAAGCCAAAAGGCAGTAAGCAACACAATTTTAAATACGAGTTTATTACATCAAAATATTCGATATTTTATGGCGCATTTTTTGATTTCTTAGCAAAAATATCGTATATGCAATATTAAATTTCATAATAAACGTGATTAAACAAATACCTAAGTATACTTTTTAAATATATAAGTGATACTAAGCAAAAGAGCAGTATCAGAGTATCAGACATAGGTATACTAAACACAAAAGCAGTCTGACCATATTATACGGTAATTTTGCTTATAGTATTGACTCACATATATTCATTTTGATAATGTGTTGAAAATAACGAGATGATTCAGAAAATGTTATTTTTCTATCAAAACTATACTATCTATACATAATTGTGGCTTACTGCCTTTTGGCTTAGGAGGGCAGTATAGTGTATACAACTTGCTTACAAGTTAAATAAACTACTTAAAGCAATTACGTTTTATATTACCATAGATACGTTTTTATCTTAAGAGGACGTTATACACTCGATTTTTAAGGGGTTTTGTATATAGGTAATTTTTATGAAATTTTAAGAAAAATTAAAATCCAACAATTTGAATATATTTAATCATATTTTAAAAGTAATTTAAAAATAGTCTTGTGTCAATATCATTTTTTATTGTTGTGTAAGTGCAAGTTGGTATGTTTACACATTTTTCATTTTTAACAACTTGAGAATATCGTAGAAAGATGAAATAAAAATCAAATTATAGATAACAAAATTATCTAGCGACCGGTTGATCCGATTTTTGATATTGTACACTTTTTATAAGCTGTTAAAATATTGTTCTTTTTGAATTTTTAATAGCATATAAAAGGTGTAAAAATGTATGTATCAAAAATCAGCTAAATCAGTCGCTAGATAATTTTGTTGACTATAATTTATTTTTTATTTCTTGTTTCTAACAGTGTTTGTAAGTTAATAAAAATGAAAAATGCTGATGCAAGTTTTTCATTGAAAATGTGTTGGTTCACCCTCGTTCAACTTAGGTCCGTGGTATTATATAGATAATAATAATTCTGAAATGGATTTTTAACTTAACGTTATTAGCTTTATGGGTATATCTATATATTTAAGATTTTTTGGAGGTGCAAACACCATAAGTTGATTTTGAAGACCTATTGTATGTGGTATTTCCAGTAAAAATTATTGTAAATATATATTAAAGAACTAACATTGTTTTCTGAGGAAAATGGACAGAAGGTATATTTTATTTTCAGAGGGAAATAGCCCCGCCCATAAAAATCGTATACACCTATATACCTAATATTTACTAATTAAGTGTGTAGGTATAGTACCAGATATATATATATAGGCATATATGACAAGATCAGATATATTATATTAAGTATAACCACAATATAATGTAGTTACTACATATACCTTAATATATTACGCGCCTTTATATACGTTTTAAGGTGCGTATAGATCGACGCAATCGAAAAACGACCGTCGTCGTACGTAATAACGTAATTTTTCTTTTATGAAATATCGTTCGCGGCGTCTTTTTTGTTGATATATATGACGTGCAGTATTTATATATATGTATGACAGCATGCAGCAGATGTTTAGCGCGTCCTTTTATATATAATATACAAACCGCCATCCGGACCTGATGGGAAAAACGACGGTATCTAAAGAATATATATATATTTATAAAAAATTTTTTTTAGGTAATACTCGTCATAATAATAATAATAATATAATATAATCTATAAGTATATGAAAAAAAAATCTCTTTCTTTTTTCATATTATATACCGAAATATCCCCCACCCCCACCATTAATCTCGTATGGAATTTTCCCTTTTGTGTCCCAATTATATATTTCATATATATTCGTGTATTTTGCGCACATGTCGTCTCATCGCTATATATCAGGGATGGGCAACTCAAATTTTGAAACTAAACATGATTGCGAGCCAGATATAAATTTGTATTTTTAATTATCATATAGTGAGAAGAACTATAATGTCTAAGTTTAGTTAATGTTTTATTATTGAAAATGTCTCCAAGATACAATAATTATTTACCTATAGCCACTTTTACTATACTATGTACCTATATATTTGAAGTAAATATCGTAGTAAAATTTTCGATGATAAAAATGTACCCGCCATATAAAAAAAAAAAAAAACCATCCCCCACTATAATATATATATACGATATAATAATATTATAATAAAACGGATAACGTTTCATTGTTGTAAAATACATTACGTTTCGTACGGTGCAGTGCCGCGCGGCGGTGTGTCATTGTCGTCGGTGGGTGGAGAGTTGTCGCCGGGTGCCGGTACATTAGGCGGAGCGTCGGCTGGCGGTTGACACGGCGTATGACACGAACGGCCGACCAATGGGGACGCGACCGGGCCGCCGGTGACAGCGCGGGGACCGTTCGGAGACGCGCGGACGACGGCGCACGACGTAGACGGGCCCCGGATAGAAGACCCCTCCGGTGACGCGCGCGGTTCTCCCGGTATACGGGGGGGGAGACGGCTCGGTGCAGCTGCCTAAATAATAATAATAATAATATATAATACGCATTTATAGTATAATAATATGATGGTTTAGGTATATATTCGACCACCGTTTACTCTGCAAATGCGCACATATTACTGTTAAAGCTGATCATAATAATAATAATATATAATATTATATACGATAAAATAGATCGCGTCGTCGTATAATAATATCGAAAACGTTTTTTTATTATTATTATCTCCCAAAAAGGGGACGCCCGTGTGCCAATGTACCAATATATATATACTGTATTATGTTCCATATCGCGTCCCTATTTTTGGGTGACTATATACGTAGCAGCAAGATAATAATGACGTACTCCCCTCGGCCGTCAACCCCCCCTCCCTGTATACATATATATATATATACGAACCCCCTCGTCGCCATTAGCGCATTGTGCCCGTAGTCATCGACATTCGATGTAGTAGTCATCGCGTCATCGCGCGCGCATCGTCGACGACCTTATATATATATTATAAAGTGCATATTATAATATACGATGTACATATAATACGACGTATATATTATTCACCACTCGGCATAGATTATTATTATTATTATTATTATTATACGCGTACGTTTACAACAATGACGAGCCGAATATAATGACTACCCTCCCCCCTTCCCCTTCAATCGACCGCGTCCGTCGAGCGGAGAGCACAATGCGCGCTCAATACATGTATATATACGCGCGAGTACCGGTCCAGAAGTTTTCAATCTCATCGCGCTCGACGCGCTTACACACGGTTGACAGGTTTCGTATATAGACGAGTATATAATATGCAGCCATATATATAGAGCGAGCTATCAGACAAAATATATTATGTATTTAAAATCATATATATATATACACGGCTTGCAATGTCCGCCGAGCTGGCCATCAGTTGCAGTCGATCGATAATCACTATATATATATATATATAATTTTATACACGATGCATTTGTATTCCGTTCGTTACATATACGATATTTAGTGGCATTAATATAGGGATTTAGATGGGGCTGCTATTAAAAAAAAAATTTATAATTGGGAGTACCTATATAATATATAGTCTTCTGAAGCAGGACGCCAACTTTAATCAGGGGGCGTTCAAGTATTACGTAAGTGCCTAGGAGGAGAGGGGGTCTGTCGTGTACTTACATTTGCTAACAACAGTGATGGGGGGGGGGGACTATGCTGACATCAGCAGTAATAAAAAAACAATAAAAATATGTACCTACATAAATATGTACTTATTTTTATCAAAATATGTAACAAAATTTTTCATTAAAAATAATTCATATAAAATTCTGAAATTGTTATTATTTTTTATTAGAGGGAGGGTCGTCGAACATTTTCTAACGTAATAAAGTAGGGGATCGAACGTTCGCTAACAACTGCTGACAAGGTGGAGGTGGGGGTCTATAAAGGCCTAAAATGTGCTGACGTAATACTTGAACGCCCACTCATTATACCTGCATCGTTCGCGATTTTAAAATGTGTTCGGGACGCTTTACTGGTAGATCGAATCGAATAGAAGTTTTTGGGTAAAAAACTTTCTGATAGAGAATTAATTTTAAAAACGATCTTTAAAGAGGCGATTTTTCGAGTTTTTAAAAACGTTCGTCTAATCGACCGAACTCCGTAACCGTAACTATTTAACCGAATAATACGCAAACGATGTATAAAACTGATTAATAAATAAACAATAGTGATACACAAACGTTATAGGTAAGCGGCTATTTATTTATGTATATAGGTATATTCTTTGATTATACGTCAACGATTCTTTATATTTCTGCTAGTACCCAAACGATATGCATAAATGATGCAGCCCAAAAGATAAATAACAGAAGCTATTATTTTTCGTCAATTCGAATAAAATTTTTTTAGGCTCTAGTATGACGACAATACGTGATAATAACCTAATATTTGTGGATCGTTATTTGGCCACATTTAGTCTTCTATAGCAGTTAATGACGAATTAACGAAATGGAGTTCGATGAATAAATAAATTAAAATAATTATAATAAGTATATATGTTTTTATATCTTCTTCTTCTTCTCCTTCACCTTTTCTCTCCACTATTTGGGGTCAGCCATCCTAGTCCTACACTTCCACTTAACTCTATCTCCCACATCCTCTTCACTTACTCTCACCTTCTTCACACCATTCACCATCACATCCCCCGCGGCTTTTTCGGTCTTCCTCTTCCCATCAACACACATTTCCTTTACTGATCTTACTGTATCGATATCTTCCTTTAGTAATACATGCCCGAGTCATCTCAATCTATATTCCCCTTCATTTTGTCAACTATCGAAGCTACTCCTATATCAACTACCTCCTATATACTCATTGCTTATTTATCCTCTCTAGTCACTCCACTCATCCACCTTAACATTCACATCTCACTCATTCTCTGTTCTATCTTCCATATTATGCCCCATATATCATTGCCGGTCTCACCACTGTCTTATAAAATTTACCTTTTAATCTAATAGGGATTATTTGTCACATATAAAACACCTGACTTACATCTAATTTATGTTTTTATGTAATGTCTATATATTATAGCCATAAGTGCAGTATCAGCTATTTCTAATATTTGTCCTTAATTTTTTATCCGTGACGTATTTTATGTATTTTTTTCCTGAATTCTTGATGATATATAATACAGTTGTGTAGATACTCTTCTCCCTAACATAAGTACTAGGTACCATTAATTTTATAGTACTATAGTACTTATTATTATGAGTCGAATATAATATGTACCACTCAATTGTATAATGGAAATTGAAATATTGATGGATATATAATATCGATATAATATTGTGATAATAGATAATATTGTGCAGACAATTGTGAAATTTGTATTGTAATTCATTTCTTGACGAATACGAAAGGTTTTTCTGAAGCAAATCCTGTCGATGATACGCGACAGCCATTTTGGAAAAATAAATAATGTGATTTATCTGCAGTGATCGGGAAAAAATTTGTTTTTGTTGAATTATGAAAGAAAAAATATTATGCAACAAAAAGGTAAAAATTGCGAGTCTCGTATGATCTTTTCGAGTTTTACAATAAATTTATAAGTATACCTGTAGTATATAAAAGAAAAACAACAACAGGAAATACGATCAGAATATTTCAATTGATAAGTTTTTTTTTTGTATTATTATTAGTTTACACGAGGCTGCGGCGCTTCATTCCAGTCGGATTGATTTTGGGACCAAACACAATCTAACGGTCGAACGAATCGAAATACGCAATATATATGATCGGTTGTCAAATTAAAAATAAAAAATCTATTGTTAGCGTCTGTACGAAACGCCACCGCTGCCGAGAAAAATATATTATTTATATATATTATTATATTTAATAACTGGAGCCCATTGTAACCGCGGTGCGGTGAATAGGTCAGGTAGAAAATTATGTCTAGTCCCTTTTTTCTTTTTCATAAATCATATAGGTATACCGTATATATATAGTATATATACTGTGCGTTCATCATCAATCCCACGGGTTTCATTTATTATATTGTGTGGGTAATGATCGAGAGAGACCTGGAGGGATCCTTACCGTCATCTTCATCGTTGTATATAATATATATATATATATAGTTGAGACCCAGATAGTATGTGTATAATGCATATTTCGAAATATATATATATAGATATACGAAACCTCTATTCCCGTATGTTTACCATATTATGTAATGAGACCAAATATATAATATATATATAAAAAATTAATTTTAATATTATTAATATAGTATTATATAAAACGTATTTTAACGAGTATATTTGTTTTTTTTTTTCACAGCTCTCGACAAATTGGGATTCGGAGGAGCTTCGTTGGGAAACGGGGCCGTGGAGCCCATCCAACCGAACGTGGCGTTCGACATCGCGAGTCTGGTGCTGTACGGTTGTCAGGCCCTGCCGATAAGGCTCAAGATCCTGTTGGACCGATTGTTTAGCGTTCTTCGACAGGACGAAGTGTCGGCTGTGCTCAGAGGGTTCGGTTGGACGCACGAAGACTACGCCAGAGGATATATACTTCAGGTATATATTGTGATTACGTATAATGTAATATATTATAGTGATAGGTCTACGCGTGATGTGTATGTTAGTGCATATGTGGGCGCTCTGGATAGTAAAAGGGTTAAACACACAAAAACGCATCGATAGATTCCTAATGAACAGTCGAAAAGACCCTATATCGGTGTTTATTTTTGGGGTCGTCCGTGTTGGTAGTAAATACGTGACGTGGACATCGTGTGAAGGGCTCAGGAAAAACAAACCTATATAACCAAAAGGGTTGTGGTAATTTTATGTACTACACGACTCGTGTGTGTATAAGTTGACTTTTGCTCTCTCTCTCTCTATGTATATATATATATATTATATACATACACATTGCTTAGTAATGGATGATTGAATTACACACACACGCATGCGTACATTTAAAAGTCCCTAGGGCTGTCTGTCTTGCGAACATACTCAGTCGAGCATGTTATTTCGTTAACTATTGTTTTTACCGCCGGTCATTCCGTTTGCCTCTGGCAGGCGCTAATCACACTGACCTCGAGGGCCGGGCTCCTGGGATTGACAATTCTGGCACGAAATATAAAACAATTTTATCCGTTTTTCGTGAAATATATGTATCTATCTATATATAATTCTATTGATAAGCGTGGAATAGAAACTTATATATATATATATATATATATATATATATGCCAATTGACTACAAAAAATACACGTTTTATAATCAATTACTCAAAAATGTACTGACCATGTTTTAAGAATTATTTTATTTTTATCATTATAGGAACCTCTCGGCGGTGGTATTTTAGAACGTTGGAACATATGTAGCCCAGAAGAAGAACCATTAGTATTGCAACAGTTTTTGAGATTTGGTGAGACCAGAGCAGTAACGCAACAGTTGCTCTTGCATGGGTTGGGTGCCGATTTCCGGGCCCTGCCGGCTTTGGAGACTGACATGAAACGATTGATGGAGCGCCAGAAACAGCAGTTGAATAACGATCACAAGTCCGGGTTTGAAATGAAATTCCGACCAAGAACGCCTCCTCCACAGTCAATACCACCACCACCATTGCCACAGCCTCTACAACGACTACCACTCGGAAATTCACCACCATCACCGCCCAAATCGGCATTTGGATTTACCAAGCCATCCGGCGGACTACCACCATTACAGCCGCCACTAGTTGGAAACAACGTGTGTAACGGAGCCGGTTCACCACCAGTAGGAAGTCCGACAAGTAGCGTGTCGCCACTAAACAAACTGAAAAACATGCAACCATTTGACTTCCGAAAGATGCAGTCGGCGGCTGCCGGATTTGTGGGTGGTGGCAAACCTTTACCAGCCACCTCAGATCGACGGTCAAACAACTCATCGGTAGACCTACTGCCACCACCACCACGTCCTGGTCACCAGCAGCAACAGCAACAACAACAACAGCAGCAACAGCAACAGCAGCAACAGCAACAGCAACAAAACGACTTAAACAGCAAATACGGTCCACCCGACAGCTTGGCCGGTAGCAGTGATTTCGGATCTGATGATGGTGACGAAGAGGAAGATAACTCACAGAATGCTTTGAACTTGAGCAAAGACAGCGCTTTAAAAACAATGCGACCTCACCGGGGTCACGTACGTAAAACTTCACTGCCACTGAAGAGGCAATGGGGATCGACTGGACTCCCGTTGAACTTAGGTACGCAACTCATCAACCCAGCTACTGGCAAGAAGCGTGTTCAGTGCAACGTGTGTCTAAAAACTTTTTGCGATAAGGGAGCTCTAAAAATTCATTTTTCTGCGGTTCATCTGCGCGAGATGCACAAGTGCACCGTAGAAGGGTGTAACATGATGTTCAGCTCGAGAAGGTCGCGGAACCGGCACAGTGCCAACCCCAACCCCAAACTACACTCACCGCACCTGCGCCGGAAGATTTCGCCACATGATGGCCGTAGCTCTCAAGCTCACCATCCTATGGTTATCACTCCACTTCAGGCTTCCGCCATAAATCAATTGGCGTTCGGAGCATTCCCGCTGTTGGCCGGTAGCAGTGATTTGCGGGCCGCCGGCTCGAAACATAGTTCTGCGTCGGGCTTACACCTAGCCGAGGAACTCCGTCGGTCAGCGGAATTCTCATCGGACAACATGGATGAGTACATGGACGACGAGGAAGATGGCATCGTTGTAGACGGTAACGCCGTAGACGACGATGAAGATGACTCGGAACACCGGAGTGATCGCAGTTGCAAGCGGATGTCGGAAGAGTCAGATGACGAAGGTGGTAGTATGGCTGCTGAACCACAGAATGATCACCATCACAACAATAATAACGACAAAAAAAATGACAACGATAACAACAATGATCGACCACCCGTGATAGCTCCCAAGAACGTACACAAGCGGAAGAGCATGAACCCGACAAGGTTCGCGGCTGCGGCCGATCTGAGCGACGAGGGCATGTCGTGTACGGATGACGGTTCAGCTGCGTCGCCCAAAGACAACAATAACGACGCTGTGGCTGCCGTCAAGCCGGGGGCTGACGAGGACGACGGGTGCCTGAACCTGAGCAGGAAACGGTCATCGCCCAGTCCCGTGACGATTGGCGGGACCGGCGACAGGCGATCGGCAGCCGGTGGCGGCGGTTCGAGGGACTCACTGCTGTCCGAGGAAGACGACGGCCTGTTGGAAGACGATGACTTGGACGACGATGCGGACGACGACTTGGACGACTTGGACGAAGCGGATGACTTGGACGAGTGCGACTCGGACAGTGACGGGCGTCATCGCGTGTACGGCGTGTTTGAGAACGGCCGGTTCGTGGAGACGGACGAGGTGCCCGTGGACAAGGATAACCCGCGTGCGTGCACGGCATGTGGCAAGACTTTTCCCAACCACTTCGGTGTCAAGTCCCACTATCAGAACACACATCTGAAGGTCATGCACAAGTGCGTGGTGGACGGATGTAACGCCACGTTTCCGTCAAAACGCAGTCGGGACCGGCACAGTTCCAATCTGAACCTGCACCGGAAACTGCTGTCCACGTCGTCACCGTCGTCGTCAACGGAACAGCCGCAGCACCAATCCAAGCAGCAACCACCGCAGCCACCTCAGCCGGCCGCGCACAAGCAACACCAGCCGCCCCAACAGCAGGTCCACCCGCCCGTAGCCAATCTCATGTCCGCCGACAACCCGTACGGCATGCACGCCGAGTTTCTGGCTCGGCTGTACGCCGACTCCCAGCAACAGTTCCAGGCGTTTGCGGGCGGCAATGGGTTGATACCGCCGCAGTTCGCCGGCGCGGGCGGCGTGGTCGGTTCGCCGTTCAGGCACTTGCCTGCTGCCGCGGCAATGGCCATGGCGGCGGCCGCGGCCAATGGTTCTCCGGCGGTCACGGGCCGGCTGGTGTACTCGGCCGACGAAGACCTGCCGCCCGTGCCGGATAAGGAGAACGGCATGTACGCGTGCCGGTTCTGCGGCAAATCGTTCCCCGACAAAAACGGCATGCGCGAACACTACGAACAGCTGCACATGCACGAGATGCACCGGTGCAAGGTGCCGGGTTGCGGAATGGTGTTCAGCTCAAGGACCAAGCGGAACGCTCACGCGGAGAACAGCCATCAGCCGCCTCTGTCCGCCGCCAGTGTGCAGGCCGCATCCTCGTGACCTCAACCACCACCGCATCAGCGCTTTCCCGTACCGCCACCCTGGTGGTGGTAAATACCACAACCGCGGTATTATATTATAATATATATAGTGGTGTATAATAATAATATAATAGGTATAGCTATCCACTTTGGTCCTCCCCTCCCCCACTCCCCCGCTAAAGCGTGTGCGTTTGGACTATTCCGCGCATACGTATTTTTTTTTCGTTTTGGTGCTTACATCCAACGATTACAATATATTATTGTGCGTGTGTGTTTGTGTATTATAAGTATATGTGTGAGTGTATTTGTTAGTTATAATTAATATTTTCGATCCCCTCCCCACCGCCGACCGTTGAACAACGTGAATTCTTAGGTTAAACTATATAATTATATATATTATATTACGTATACGATACATGAAAATAATATGTGATTCATTTTTTGTTAATGTATTTATTATATTTACTATTATTATTATTATTATTATTATTATTACGGTTAATATATATTATTATTATTATTATTATTGAATTGTACAATTTAATCGTTGTGGCTGCTCTTATGATGAACGGAGGGTTTTTTTTTTCGAAATCGTGTAACATATATTATATATTATATCGACGCAATATATAATATATTATTTAGCATAAATAAAAATAAACAAAATGAGTAGAGAAAAATGCTCGTACACTATAATATATACGACTATTAATTTTAATATATAATATGATATATACCTAATGTGTACATTGTTTTTATATAGGTTGTTTTTAAATATTATACGAATCTAGCGAAATATCCTCATGTAAATATTATAGATAGTTATGAATATAGGGTTTTTTTTTTTTTATTAGATACGTTATTTGTACAACGCTGCAATAACAACAATTTATAGTGAGTTTTAAAAAAAATATTATATTATATTATTATGTACAAAATATATTTCGTTTTTACACGTGTTGCGCGTTATCCGTTGCATGTAAATATTTTATTATTATAAATACGATAATACGTTATAGGCATATAAACATTGTAAGTTATACATATATTTATATACGTGTGCGTATAAGCATCTCTCTCGCTCGACTTAATCAAAAACAAAAAGCAAAAAAAAAAAAAAAAATTGAAAAAAATTCAGATGTAAGAAATTTGAAATTATTTACTAGTCCTTATCTTTTAGAGTATTTTGTAGGGGTATACGGCGATATTATATTGTAATACTATATATAATGTGTTGTACATAAACAATAAATTATATATTGTACGCGCGTATACGTTTTTGTGCAGTAATTGACGAAAATATATTATTATTATTATTATTATATCAATGTTTTTTTTCTAATAATATAAGCGACTATTAGCCTATACGTATATAAATACATAAACCATTGTTATTTATTAATTTTTTTTTTGTATATATTATAATATACAAACATATCTAACCTAACCTATATATTATATTATACTGTATATAGCAGATGGCAACATCTATATATATATATATATATATATATTGCCCATTGGATATTATATAATATAGGTAGGTGGTACCTACTAAAAATCAAACTTCAGAATTATCAAAAAAAAAAAATATTTTCAAAATCAAAAATTTAACAGTATTTCCTTATATCCTAATCCTTTGTTATCTATATAGATTTAACTTTTTTGTTTTTTAAATACATACAAGTTTTTATTAGAAGTTTTGAAGATGTCCCCGAGTAAAGTAAAAATATTCTCAAAATTATAGGTACTGCAGAATAAAAGAAAACGTATTTTCCGCGGCCAAGTTATACACGTCTGAAACATAAAACTGCAGCTGCATGTTAAATGTATCGTAATAATGCAGAAGGAATAATTAAAAAAAAAAAAAATTCAAATAGTAATACAAAATTATACAATATTTCGTTTAAAAAAATATGAAAACACTCATAGACACGAACCGCAAAAGAGTAGGCCGGATGTTGCACGTAGAAAACGCTCGATTTTTGCAGTATTTTATTACTTAATTATTATTCCAAGCAGTACCTATATGTAGAAAAGAACAAAAATAAAATAGGAAAGTATATACATATAGGTATATTATAACACTTCCCAATGTGTTTCGACTTTATAGTGTCGAAAAATAATGCACGAAAACATAGGTGTGCGCAGATATTTTTCGTAGATGGTGCATTTCACGAGAAAATGAGCAAAAAAATTTAAAAAAATGCGTTTCGAAATGGCGAAGCAGAAAAGAAAAAGATCGCTGGTGGTGCACGTGCACGCCCTGCACCACCCGTGCGCAGGCCTATGAATGAAAATTCATACTAGTTTTAGGGAAACAATTAAATAGTCGAGTTAACGCCTTTCTCGTATTATATTATTACTCTATTACCGATATTATTATAGTATCGTAACCGAAAAAACTTCCGACGAATGTTTCGGAAACACGTGTTTTGTTTTATTTTACATTTAACGGCGACGGTTCACGGTGGTATATAAATATACGTAGCGTTATATTATGGTTTATACCTGGTATATACCAGCTATATATATATATATATATATATATAACACACGAATATGTGCAGACTCGACCGTAAGTACTATATAAGACTATATACATGTGCCGATGCATCGCCATATAGTCGTCCAGTCCATTAAAACCGATTCGGCGAATACGCGTCCTCTCTCAACGCGGACGATCGTCGTAAACATGAAAAGAAAAAATCGTAATCACTGCAGCAATATATAATATTACTGTCGTAGACATATACATTGAATTTGCTTTTTTTTTTCATATTTTTCTGGTGTTTGTGTTATATATGTATACTCGTATAATATATTATGTGTAACTATATATATATATATACGATAGCAGTAAGAGGAAACGTTAGCGATAGTCGGTAGGGTTGGTGAAGTAAAATTCGAGGATAAAAAAAATTTTTGGAAAAATACAATTTTGAACTATATAGTACCTACACGGAATGATTTCACGAAAAATCGACAGACATTTTTTATAGTCAAACCGTTCCGAATGAGTTATATAGAGAATGCGACATTATAAATCGGACAAATTGCAGTATATATAGTGAACCGTAGCCATCAAAATAAAAAACACAAATCATTATTAATTTAACGTTATATTTTAGTGCTGCAAAATAATAAACGTTGACGGTAAGTATTTAAAGTACATAGATAGCAGGTTAATATTGGTTTAAATTTTTGAAAATTCATATATATATGGGGACAATATATAGGGTATAAATAATGAGTATAATTTTATATAGTCGAATTAGTAGTAAAAATTTTCGTTATATAATTTTCGATTAGAAAGGAAACTATATCCTTCTTATATATATATATATATATTATATTATCCTTATTTCTTTAGTAGTTAGTATATATACATGAATATTGTAGGATAGTCGTATATATGACTGATGAGTAATCAAGTAAGATTAAGATTAAGAGTGAGGCAGTATTATGACTGCAGTCTCGCGGTCTTAATTTTTTTTTCTTATTAACTCAACCTTGGTACCTATTGGTCTTGTCTGTTATAGCCACATTTTTTTCAAGTTCATATATAGGAGAGGAGTAGCGTGTCCCGAGAAAGGGCGTATGCGAGGAGGGGACGAGACAATCCCCACTTTAGGAAATAAGTCGAAAGAACGAAGTCCAGTTGGCATCGGAAAACTAGTAAAAAAGCCGATGTCTTTTTTTTCTTCATTTGCTTATTTATGGAAATAAAACGCAAGCAAATAAATGCCTGCAGTCGACATTTAATGGGTGAACTTTAGGTTTGTCGGTAAAATGCAGTAAAAATGTATGATCTTTTTTTTTTTTTTTAGTTGCACTCTCCCCTCTTGGTGCTCTGCAGAGTATAGTACTATAAAACTATTTCCCGTCCCTCCACATACATCTTATCTAAACTTTAAACGCTCATAACCAAGGCTGGGCAAGTTAACGATATTTTTTAACTCGTTAAGTTAATTAGTTAATTGAAAATAATATAAGCTAAGTTAAGTTAAAAGTTACTCGTATATTTTTATTAACTTTTAAAGTTAAATGTTAACTTTGAAAAAAAAGCAACTTGACTTGGTTAAAAATTATTAAAATTTCCTAGCTTAAAAGTCGGTAAAAAAAAAGGGTTACACTCAAAAAAACTATCGGGGACTTATTCTGCCTGAAAAAGTGTGAACATGTAAAAATAAAAATACAACACGTCATTTTAAAATCCATGCATAAATAAGAAATCAGAAAATAACTCCTAGCTGTCAAGATACCTACATCATTATCGTTCGATTCACACTAATGTATAGTATAAAATAAGCGGTACCTATATCACTTCAATATATTTTCTATACTGGATAGACATAAATACCAGCCTCCGTGTAGTTAAAAAGACACCGGGCTCAGTCCAACATTCGTGAACGGCCAACGTCGCGGCGTGTGCGTGAGTGGTGCGTCAATATTCTTATGGATCACGTACATGCTATTATACATGGGAAGTGGTACCTACTAAAATTGCGTATAGGTACCAAAAAGTAAAATCCTCATTCAAAAATTTGCATTGTTTTCCGGGCGAAATTTAACTTGATTTAGATACTTTTGTATAAAGTTAACTTTAAGTTAACGTCACGTTCGTTTTAATAAAAATGTAACTTATTAAGTTAAATGTTAATCTGAAAAAAAAAGTAACGCGTTAAGTAACTCAATTAAAATTAACTTAACTTTTTAACTTAATATTTTAACTTTTAACTCGTTAATGCCCAGCCTTGGAGTCATAACTATATAACAAAACAGTATATAATAATTGGTTCAATATTCGATATTGACACCATAGACATATTATATATTTACCGTCCGAGTTTTATGAAGTCAAAAATATAATAGGTTATGGCATATTATAAAATATGTGAAATCACTCCGCAAAGGTTTAGAATACATAAAACCATATATAGGGTTATAAAAATATTCAATATGATTTATA
Source organism: Pemphigus obesinymphae (assembly GCA_025469235.1). Lineage (NCBI taxonomy): Eukaryota > Metazoa > Arthropoda > Insecta > Hemiptera > Aphididae > Pemphigus > Pemphigus obesinymphae. Next base: position 119,827 of record JAIPRL010000630.1, read on the forward strand.
ATCGTTGGACACGTGATTCGTTTGAAATGATTATAACATTTTGCGGGGATAAAATCGCCCGGATAATCCGTATAGTGAAAAAAAGAGCCGATATCTCATATTGCGCAAAAAGACAATTATTATTATTACGCGTGTCTGCAGTTTTGAAGACGTTTTAAATAGCATAAAAAAAATCTGTGCGACTGAAATTTTACGAAAAAAGCCGCTTATTTTTTTTTTAATGTTAACACAGTATAGGGTGTAATTGATATGCAAGGGTAAACTATATACAATATAAACGCACAGGTATATATTTATATTTTGTTTTTACAAAATAATTTAATAACGCGTTTTAAGGGCGTTAAACCTTGCACGAAACAGCCACTTTTTATGTTATATAAATTATAATAATAATTAGTATATATCAACATATTTTATTGTAGGTGTTAATAGGTGCGTATATACAAATTAACTTGCATGTTAGTTTGTACAGGTACTTATTAAGTTATCAGTGGAATTAAAATACGATTTTAGGCCGATAATTTCTGAATGGAATAATAAAAAAAATTTAAAAAATAAAAAAATCGGTTATCGGACGCTATAATATCCACTGTATAAATTAATTACTTTCGTAATACAAATATGACTGTAATAAATAAATATATATATATGTAATATAATGGTGTTTTTCTAAATCGAAAAGTTACAGTTTTATAATTAAAAAAAAAAAAAAGTTTTTATTCCTTCAATAATAGGTATAAGCTGCATTTTTAGAAAATTGTATCTGAAATATATTATCATTGAAAATTTTTATAATAGATCGCAATGACTACAGCACCAAATATCATTGGTAAAATTAATAATATGCAATAATCAATTTTAACAAATGAATATTTATTGAAATAATGCAATTTTTATTATTTTAATGTATATATTGTTAAATTAATAAAAAATTTGTTTACAATAACAAATTAATTTTGTAAATTTCACAAAATATATAAGTTATAATTTAATAAAAATAATTTGTAAAATGAATACACATTTTATTATTATAATAAAATATGTTATTAAATTGAAAAAATATTCCGTTTAAATTGACTATTTTGATTAAAAAATGGGCGTTTGATCTACGAAGAAGAAAAAAGAAAGAAACACAAAATATTTATAACTGAATTAACAAAATATTTGTTAATTCAAGTAAATTTGTATTCAATTAGACAATTTTACCCAAGACATTGATTAAAAGATATTGTTAAATCAATAATAAGTTTTGTTATTTTACTGTTAAAATAACAAATATTTTATTTCTAAATCAACAAACATTTTATTGGACTTTTTATTATTAACAACCATATTATTAAATTAATCTATATTTTTATTGAAATCACAGATATATTTGGTTCAGTGTAGATAAGTATTGTAACTCTAAAAGTACCAAAATATCCAAAATACTTTTTCGTATTTGGTTTAATACGAAATAATAATACGAATATCATATAATACGATTACAATATAAGTAAATGTATTTCGGTATATTTACATTTTATAAGATTTTTATTTCTCTTAAATATCCTCAAAACTGCCTGTATTCTGAACATTATGGAAATTCTATATGTAGCTGTTGTCTCCCGCGGATGCATTCGAAATTTCGTCGTAACCGTAATAATATAAACACAAGCTGTATATACAATTAACTATAAAGTCTGAAAATGTTCCGAATAGACAACAAATAGCAATACTTTAAAAAGAAAAGGCATACCTATACTAAAAAAGTAATTTTTTCTACAAAAACCTCTAAAATTATTACGTACAGGTACAATTTTAACAAAATGTACACGAACCACTAATTATTTTATAGAAGAAAATTCGTGTAGACATTTTTGGAAGACAACTATCGTAATTTTTTAACTACTTAACTGTTTTAGATCCTCGTAAAGCGAAGAATGTATTGGTTTTAAGATTATGTATTTTTTTTTTTTATGTCCGTACACATATATTTTATTGGGTTGAAACTTGAAGGAGTCGAACAGGAGTTTTGGAGTAAAGGGCTTTTTTTTATTTATCGCGAATTGGTCTCATAGTTAGTACTTTAAAGAGGTCATTTTTCGATCTTCCGCGTAGTTTTCCGGAAGTGTAAAGAAAAACTATACAATTTATAGTGGAAATAACTGCAAAATTCACGGTTACCTATTTTATTTTATTTTTATAATGTTATGTCGAACTTTGGTCGGAATTATCGTTCAAATGCAACAATTTACCTTTGCTTTCAAATCTTTTATATAAAATGCTAACTTTTTTTAGCCGTTTTTTCCACGAGAAAACCCCCTTATAGAAATTTAATGCGCTTGTTCCTTTACCGTCGTTACCGTTTTAAAACTCTTTTCCGGTCGTTTTGACATTTTTACGCCTTTCGTTCCTCTGCGTTATCGCCTTTTCTCCGCGCTTTCGACTCCGGGAAGAAAAACGCGTGTTTGCCTACTCGCCGTTCGTTATCGCGTAGCTCGTACCGTTATCGCTGGACGTTTTCCCGCACCGGTCGTATCATCGCCCCCGTATTTGTCGTATTGTTTATAGTATTTATTAAGCTCGCGTTTCGTACGGTTATTCTTATCGGTCAGTTAGATCATTTGATAAGAATTTAAATGCGTATGGTCTCAGGTTCGATTCCCGTCACCCGTTGGGCAGATATAAATGTAATATACGGTACACGGCGCACTTTTCCAAGTTTTTTCCCCCGTTTTTCGTTATTATTTTGTATTAAGGCGCATCAACATCTGAGCCAATTCGTGTATTTTGTATTTTAAAAGCGTTTCTTTTCTATACCCATCGTCCCCGTCCGACCGGGACGGTTCGTTCCGAATACTACGAATATTATCCGTCGATATATACATATAACGTTAATGGAAACGGGAATAAACTTTCAATACGGAGACGCCGATTCGATCCCACTCTGTCCATCTTTTTTTTTTGCGACTTTTTTTTTTATCCGATATCCGAAATCGTAATATATTTTCTTATCACTTTTTTTTTTCGTTTGTTTGAATTAAATTTTGTACTTTCACACCTATTTTATCAAATTAAATTATGCGTTATATGATACCCTGTAACGAGTCCGTATTAAGAATTTAAGTCTGTCCCACCCATTCATAGAATAGGTAGGTACCATGGGCGTTCATTGGGGGGGGGGACATGCCCCCTGAAAAATTTCAAAAACCATGTAAAATGAAATTTGTGTGAACAATTTTTGTAATTTATTTAAGATATTATCAGTATGAAAATATTAGATATACGTGATTAGGGTAACTACCATTGTCACTATTATATGGATTTTTTTCATTGTTCCTTATCTGAATTTGTAAAATGTTGCATTTCGTACATAAATCATAATGAAATACTGATCATTCGGGTACGACACGAGCTTCAAAATCTTTTGTTCCCGTTTCGGCTACTTTGAACCCATGGGTATCTAGTTAACCGAAGATCTAGGTGAACGTCACCCAACAACTTGTCAGAAAAGAATCACATGTTTTGCGATTTATCAATTACTGTGCGGCACAGAACAAAACCAAACTCGGAATTCAAATTTAAGATAACGCTTAGTAACTGTGAATTGTTATCTCTTTTTTGACGGCTGGATGGGTGGTGGGAATCGCTAATCGTAAAACCGTAAACCATTCCTATGGTTATGTACGCCATACGGTTCTCTATTTTTGACCCGTGTCGCTTCTGAAATGTTCTGTGCTGCAAACCGTGATAGTTTTTCGCACGGCCATTAAAAAAAAAAAAAATTAGTGCTGAAAGTAAATTAAAAAAATATATGTATACCCCAAAATGCCAAGAGCCAGAATTAGAAACAAATTCCCTAATCTAATGTAATCAATATTTCCCTGTGAATTAGTTAAACTGAAGAAAAAAATGAATACATTGAGATACTCAAAGATATTGAAAATCATTTTAAAATTCAAAATTTAAAAATTAATGGCTTAATTTGGTATGACTATTGGAAGTTAAAGTCACAAACTTATGTAGATGATATAATGCAAGATTATATAAAATTAGTAAAGGAATGTGAATTTTTTCCTGAGATAAAACAATGTATAATAATATATATTACATTGCCACCAACAACTTGTACAGTAGAAAGATCATTTAGTACATTACGGAAAG